>JAXCGZ010001254.1:0-12500 GCA_037179515.1 Halocaridina rubra
ATATATATATATATATATATATATATATATATATATATATATATATATATATATATATATATATATATATATATATATATATATATATATATATATATATATATATATATATATATATATATATATATATATATATATATATATATATATATATATATATATATATATATATATATATATATATATATATATATATATATATATATATATATATATATATATATATATATATATATATATATATATATATATATATATATATATATATATATATATATATATATATATATATATATATATATATATATATATATATATATATATATATATATATATATATATATATATATATATATATATATATATATATATATATATATATATATATATATATATATATATATATATATATATATATATATATATATATATATATATATATATATATATATATATATATATATATATATATATATATATATATATATATATATATATATATATATATATATATATATATATATATATATATATATATATATATATATATATATATATATATATATATATATATATATATATATATATATATATATATATATATATATATATATATATATATATATATATATATATATATATATATATATATATATATATATATATATATATATATATATATATATATATATATATATATATATATATATATATATATATATATATATATATATATATATATATATATATATATATATATATATATATATATATATATATATATATATATATATATATATATATATATATATATATATATATATATATATATATATATATATATATATATATATATATATATATATATATATATATATATATATATATATATATATATATATATATATATATATATATATATATATATATATATATATATATATATATATATATATATATATATATATATATATATATATATATATATATATATATATATATATATATATATATATATATATATATATATATATATATATATATATATATATATATATATATATATATATATATATATATATATATATATATATATATATATATATATATATATATATATATATATATATATATATATATATATATATATATATATATATATATATATATATATATATATATATATATATATATATATATATATATATATATATATATATATATATATATATATATATATATATATATATATATATATATATATATATATATATATATATATATATATATATATATATATATATATATATATATATATATATATATATATATATATATATATGTATATATATATATATATATATATATATATATATATATATATATATATATATATATATATATATATATATATATATATATATATATATATATATATATATATATATATATATATATATATATATATATATATATATATATATATATATATATATATATATATATATATATATATATATATATATATATATATATATATATATATATATATATATATATATATATATATATATATATATATATATATATATATATATATATATATATATATATATATATATATATATATATATATATATATATATATATATATATATATATATATATATATATATATATATATATATATATATATATATATATATATATATATATATATATATATATATATATATATATATATATATATATATATATATATATATATATATATATATATATATATATATATATATATATATATATATATATATATATATATATATATATATATATATATATATATATATATATATATATATATATATATATATATATATATATATATATATATATATATATATATATATATATATATATATATATATATATATATATATATATATATATATATATATATATATATATATATATATATATATATATATATATATATATATATATATATATATATATATATATATATATATATATATATATATATATATATATATATATATATATATATATATATATATATATATATATATATATATATATATATATATATATATATATATATATATATATATATATATATATATATATATATATATATATATATATATATATATATATATATATATATATATATATATATATATATATATATATATATATATATATATATATATATATATATATATATATATATATATATATATATATATATATATATATATATATATATATATATATATATATATATATATATATATATATATATATATATATATATATATATATATATATATATATATATATATATATATATATATATATATATATATATATATATATATATATATATATATATATATATATATATATATATATATATATATATATATATATATATATATATATATATATATATATATATATATATATATATATATATATATATATATATATATATATATATATATATATATATATATATATATATATATATATATATATATATATATATATATATATATATATATATATATATATATATATATATATATATATATATATATATATATATATATATATATATATATATATATATATATATATATATATATATATATATATATATATATATATATATATATATATATATATATATATATATATATATATATATATATATATATATATATATATATATATATATATATATATATATATATATATATATATATATATATATATATATATATATATATATATATATATATATATATATATATATATATATATATATATATATATATATATATATATATATATATGAATCATATCTTACCCCGACCGGACTCGAACCTAGGATATATATTACTATGTCAAGGCGCTACCACTACACCACAGAAGGTATAAAAGGAATCCAACCTTATAGCTTATATCTGCTATACGTAGGAATGAACGCATTCTATCTGAATGCCACTATGTTCATATTACAGATTTCCCAACCTCACTCGTGGATTCATTTTAGCATTTAATTCAATTCCCATCTCATTCTGGTCATATATAACCATATAAGCACATTACATATGTGATAAACATGAATCATATATTACCTCGACCTGACTCGAACCTAGGACTTATGATTACTAAGTAAAGGCCCAAATAAAACACCACAGAAGGCTAAGATGTTATATATTCGCTGGACTCGTCAGCTTCAGGTACGCAATGACTTATAAATAAAAGCTCTGGATAATCTTGGAGAGCTATGTATTTATCATTTATTTGACAGAGGACTGGAGTCCGTCGTAATATATATCATCTTCGCTTCATTTTGTGTTTAATTCAATGTTCATTTTATGCTTCATATTGGGCTCTGATATAACATATTTGCATTATATATAATGCATTAACATTAAATATAGTAGATATAACATATAATTATTCTTTTATACCATATCTGTGGATATATTGTATACCTATGACCTAAGTAATTATAAGTCCTAGGTTCGGTCCCCTAGGGGTAAAACATGATTTATGTTTCACAAGTAAGGCGCTAGCCAATTATACGACCACAGACAGGTTAAAAGGAATCCAACCTTATAGCTTATATGCTGCTATGAGTGAGGTTGAACGCATCTCTATCTGAATGCCACTAGTGGCTTCATATTACAGCATTCCCCGAAGCGCTCAGCTCGGTGGCTTCATTTTAGCATTCTGGTGTTAAGTTGCTAGCGCCTTGACTTAGTAAATAAGCCAGGCGAGCCCAGTCGTTGTAAAATATGATTCATGTTTTCACATATGAATGTGCTTGCTTGGTTATTGTATGACCCGAATGAGATGGGAATTGAATCAAATGCTAAAATGAAGCCACGAGTGAGGTTGGGGAATCTGTAATATGAACACAGTGGCATTCAGATAGAATGCGTTCATTCCTATGTATAGCAGATATAAGCTATAAGGATGGATTCCCTTTATACCTTCTGTGGTGTGTAGTTGGTAGCGCCTTGACTTAGTAATTATAAGTCCTAGGTTCGAGTCCCGGTTGTGGTAAAAAATTATTCATGTTTTCACATATGTAATATACTTGCTTAGTTATTGTATGACACGAATGTGACTGGGAATTGAATTAAATGGTAAAATGAAGCCACGAGTGCGGTTGGGGAATCTGTAAAGTGAAAATAGTGGCATTCAGATAGAATGCGTTCATCCCTAAGTATAGCAGATATAAGCTATAAGGTTGGATTCCTTTTATACCTTCTGTGGTGTGTAGTTATTATCGCCTTGACTTAGTAATTATAAGTCCTATGTTCGATTCCCAGTCGGGGTAAAAAATGTTTCATGTTTTCACATATGTAATGTGCTTGCTTGGTTATTGTATGACCCGTATGTGATTGGAAATTGAATTAAATGCTAAAATGAAGCCACGAGTGAGGTTGGGGAATCTGTAATATGAACATAGTGGCATTCAGATAGAATGCGTTCATCCCTAAGTATAGCAGATATAAGCTATAAGGTTGGATTACTTTTATACCTTCTGTGGCGTGTAGTTGCTAGCGCCTTGACTTAGTAATTGTAAGTCCTATGTTCGAGTCCCGGTCGGGGTAAAAAGTGATTCATGTTTTCACATATGTAATGTGCTTGCTTGGTTATTGTATGACCCGAATGAGATTGAGAATTGAATTAAATTCTAAAATGAAGCCACGAGTGAGGTTGGGGAATCTGTAATATGAACATAGTGGCATTCAGATAGAATGCGTTCATCCCTAAGTATAGCAGATATAAGCTATAAGGTTGGATTCCTTTTATACCTTCTGTGGTGTGTAGTTGCTAGCGCCTTGACTTAGTAATTATAAGTCCTATGTTCGATTCCCGGTGGGGGTAAAAAATCATTCATGTTTTCACATATGTAATGTGCTTGCTTGGTTATTGTATGACCCGAATGAGATTGGGAATTGAATTAAATGCTGAAAATGAAACCACGAGTAAGGTTGGGGAATCTGTAATATGAACATAGTGGCATTCAGATAGAATGTGTTCATCCGTAAGTATAGCAGATATAAGCTATAAGGTTGGATTCCTTTTATACCTTCTGTGGTGTGTAGATGCTAGCGCCTTGACTTAGTAATTATAAGTCCTACGTTCGAGTCCCGGTCGGGGTAAAAAATTATTCATGTTTTCACATATATAATGTGCTTGCTTGGTTATTGTATGACCCGAATGAGATTGGGAATTGAATTAAATGCTAAAATGAAGCCACGAGTGAGGTTGGGGAATCTGTAATATGAAAATAGTGGCATTCAGATAGAATGTGTTCATCCCTAAGTATAGCAAATATAAGCTATAAGGTTGGATTCCTTTTATACCTTCTGTGGTGTGTAGTTGGTAGCGCCTTGACTTAGTAATTATAAGTCCTATGTTCGAGTCCCAGTCGGGGTAAAAAATGATTCATGTTTTCACATATGTAATGTGCTTGCTTGGTTATTTTATGACCCGAATGTGATTGGGAATTGAATTAAATGCTAAAAAGAAGCCACGAGTGAGGTTAGGGAATATATAATATGAAAATAGTGGCATTCAGATAGAATGCATTCATCTCTAAGTATAGCAGATATAAGCTATAAGGTTGGATTACTTTTGTACCTTCTGTGGTGTGTAGCTGCTAGTGCCTTGACTTAGTAATTATTACTCTTATGTTCTAGTCCCGGTTGGGGTAAAAAATGATTCATGTTTTCACATATGTAATGTGCTTGCTTGGTTATTGTATGACCCGAATGACATTGAGAATTGAATTAAATTCTCAAATGAAGCCACGAGTGAGGTTGGGGAATCTGTAATATGAGCAGAGTGGCATTCAGATAGAATGCGTTCATCCATAAGTATAGCAGATATAAGCTATAAGGTTGGATTCCTCTTATACCTTGCGTGGTGTGTAGTTGCTAGCGCCTTGACTTAGTAATTATAAGGCCTATGTTCGAGTCCCGGTCGTTGTAAAAAATTATTCAAGTTCTCACATATGTAATGTGCTTGCTTGGTTATTGTATGACCCGAAAGAGGTTGGGAATTGAATTAAATGCTAAAAAGAAGCCACGAGTGAGGTTGGGGAATCTGTAATATGAACATAGTGGCATTCAGATAGAATGCGTTCATCCCTAAATATAGCAGTTATAAGCTATAAGGTTAGATTCCTTTTATACCTTTTGTGGTGTGTAGTTGCTAGCGCCTTGACTTAGTAATTATAAGTCCTAGGTTCGATTCCCTATCGGGGTAAAAAATGATTCATGTTTTCACATATGTAATGTGCTTGCTTGGTTATTGTATGACCCGAATGAGATTTTGAATTGAATTAAATGCTAAAATTAAGCCACGAGTGAGGTTGGGGAATCTGTAAAATGAACACAGTGGCATTCAGATAGAATGCGTTCATCCCTAATTATAGCAGATATAAGCTAGAAGGTTGGATTCCTTTTATACCCTCGGTGGTGTGTAGTTATTATCGCCTTGACTTAGTAATTATAAGTCCAATGCTTGATTCCCAGTCGGGGTAAAAAAATTTTCACGTTTTCACATATGTAATGTGCTTGCTTGGTTATTGTATGACCCGAATGTGATTGAAAATTGAATTAAATGCTAAAATGAAGCCACGAGGGAGCTTGGGGAATCTGTAATATGAACATAGTGGCATTCAAATAGAATGCGTTCATCCCTAAGTATAGCATATAAAAGCTATAAGGTTGGATTCCTTTTATACCTTTTGTGGTGTGTAGTTCTTAGTGCCTTAACTTAGTAATTATAAGTCCTATGTTCGATTCCCGGTCGGGGTAGAAAATTATTCATGTTTTCACATATGTAATGTGCTTTCTTGGTTATTGTATGACCCGAAAGAGATTGGGAATTGAATTAAATGCTAAAATGAAGCCACGAGTAAGGTTAAGGAATCTGTAATATGAACATAGTGGCATTCAGATAGAATGTGTTCATCCGTAAGTATAGCAGATATAAGCTATAAGGTTTGATTCCTTTTATACCTTCTCTGGTGTGTAGATGCTAGCGCCTTGACTTAGCAATTATAAGTCCTAGGTTCGAGTACCGGTCGGGGTAAAAAATGATTCATGTTTTCACATATTTAATGTGCTTGCTTGGTTATTGTGACCCGAATGAGATTGGGAATTGAATTAAATGCTGTAATGAAGCCACGAGTGAGGTTGGGGAATCTGTAATATGAAAATAGTGGCATTCACATAGAATGTGTTCATATCTAAGTATAGCAGATATAAGCTATAAGGTTGGATTACTTTTATACCTTCTGTGGTGTGGAGTTAATAGGGCCTTGACTTAGTAATTATAAGTCCTATGTTCGAGTCCCAGACGGGGTAAAAAATGATTCATGTTTTCACATATGTAATGCACCTGCTTGGTTATTTTATGACCCGAATGTGATTGGGAATTGAATTAAATGCTAAAAAGAAGCCACGAGTGAGGTTGAGGAATCTGTAATATGAACATAGTGGCATTCAGATAGAATGCATTCATCCCTAAGTATAGCAGATATAAGCTATAAGGTTGGATTACTTTTATACCTTCTGTGGTGTGTAGTTGCTAGTGCCTTGACTTAGTAATTATAAGTCCTATGTTCTAGTCCCGGTCGGAGTAAAAAATGATTCATGTTTTCACATATGTAATGTGCTTGCTTGGTTATTGTATGACCCGAATGAGATTGAGAATTGAATTAAATTCTAAAATGAAGCCACGAGTGAGGTTGGGGAATCTGTAATATGAACAGAGTGGCATTCAGATAGAATGCGTTCATCCCTAACTATAGCAGATATAAGCTATAAGGTTGGATTCCTCTTATACCTTTCGTGGTGTGTAGTTGCTAGCCCCTTGACTTAGTAATTATAAGGCCTATGTTCGAGTCCCGGTCGTGGTAAAAAAATTTTCAAGTTTTCACATATGTAATGTGCTTGCTTGATTATTGTATGACCCGAATGAGATTGGGAATTGAATTAAATGCTAAAATGAAGCCACGAGTGAGGTTGGGGAATCTGAAATATGAACATAGTGGCATTCAGATAGAATGCGTTCATCCGTAATTATAGCAGATATAAGCTATAAGGTTGGATTCCTTTTATACCTTCTGTGGAGTGTAGTTGGTTGTGCCTTGACTTAGCAATTATAAGTCCTAGGTTCGAGTCCCTGTAGGGGTAAAAAAATTTTATATTTTCACATATGTAATGTGCTTGCTTGGTTTTTGTATGACCAGGATCAGTTTGGGAATTGAATTAAATGCTAAAATGAAGCCACGAGTGAGGTTGGGGAATCTGTAATATGAACATAGTGACATTCAGATAGAATGCGTTCATCCTTAAGTATAGCAGGTATGAGCTATAAGATTGGATACCTTTTATACCTTCTGTGGTGTGTAGATGCTAGCGCCTTGACTTAGTAATTATAAGTCCTAGGTTCGAGTCCCAGTCGTTGTAAAAAATGATTCATGTTTTCACATATGTAATGTGCTTGCTTGGTTATTGTATGACCCGAATGAGATTAGGAATTGAATTAAATGCTAAAATGAAGCCACGAGTGAGGTTGGGGAATCTGTAATATGAACATAGTGGCATTCAGATAGAATGCGTTCATCCCTAAGTATAGCAGATATTAGCTATAAGGTTGGATTCCTTTTATACCTTCTGTGGTGTGTAGTTGCTAGCGCCTTGACTTAGTAATTATAAGTCCTAGGTTCGAGTCCCGGTCGTGTAAAAAATTATTCATTTTTTCACATATATAATGTGCTTGCTTGGTTATTGCATGACCCGAATGTGATTGGGAATTGAATTAAATGCTAAAATGAAGCCACGAGTGAGGTTGGGGAATCTGTAAAATGAACATAGTGGCATTCAGATAGAATGCGTTCATCCCTAAGTATAGCAGATATAAGCTATTAGGTTGGATTACTTTTATACCTTTTGTGGTGTGTAGTTGCTAGCGCCTGGACTTAGTAATTATAAGTCCTATGTTCGAGTCCCAGTCGGGGTAAAAAATTATTCACGTTTTCACATATGCAATGTGATTGCTTGGTTATTTTATGACCCGAATGTGATTGGGAATTGAATTAAATGCTCAAATGAAGCCACGAGTGAGGTTGGGGAATCTGTAATATGAAAATAGTGGCATTCACATAGAATGCGTTCATCCCTAAGTATAGCAGATATTAGCTATAAGGTTGGATTACTTTTAACCTTCGGTGGTGTGTAGCTGCTAGTGCCTTGACTTAGTAATTATAAGTCCTATGTTCAAGTCCCGGTTGGGGTAAAAAATAATTCATGATTTCACATATGTAATGTGCTTGCTTGGTTATTGTATTAGCCGAATGAGATTGAGAATTGAATTAAATTCTAAAATGAAGCCACGAGTGAGGTTGGGGAATCTGTAATATGAACAGAGTGGCATTCAGATAGAATGCGTTCATCCCTAAGTATAGCAGATATAAGCTATAAGTTTGGATTCCTTATATACTTTCTATGGTGTGTAGTTGATAGCACCTTGACTTAGTAATTATAAGTCCTATTTTCGATTCCCGGTCGGGGTAGAAAATTATTCATGTTTTCACATTTGAAATGTGCTTGCTTGGTTATTGTATGACCCGAAAGAGATTGGGAATTGAATTAAATGCTAAAATGAAGTCACGAGTAAGGTTGGGGAATATGTAATATGAACATACTGGCATTCAGATAGAATACGTTCATCCGTAAGTATAGCAGATATAAACTATAAGGTTGGATTCCTTTTATACCTTCTGTGGTGTGTAGATGATAGCGTCTTGACTTAGTAATTATAAGTCCTAGGTTCGAGTCCCAGTTGGGGTAAAAAATGATTCATGTTTTCACATATATAATGTGCTTGCTTGGTTACTGTATGACCCGAATGAGATTGGGAATTGAATTAAATGCTAAAATGAAGCCACGAGTGAGGTTGGGGAATCTGTAATATGAAAATAGTGGCATTCAGATAGAATGCATTCATCCCTAAGTATAGCAGATATAAGCAATAAGGTTGGATTACTTTTATACCTTCTGTGGTGTGTAGTTCTTAGCGCCTTGACTTAGTAATTATAAGTCCTAGGTTCGAGTCCCGGTCGGTGTAAAAAATGATTCATGTTTTCACATATGTAATGTGCTTGCTTGGTTATTGTATGACCCGAATGAGATTGGGAATTGAATTAAATGCTAAAATGAAGCCACGATTGAGGTTGGGGAATCTGTAATATGAACATGGTGGCATTCAGATAGAATGCATTCATCCCTAAATATAGCATATATAAGCTATAAGGTTGGATTCCTTTTATACCTTCTGTGGTGTGTAGTTGGTTGCGCCTTAACTTAGTAATTATAAATCCTAGGCTCGAGTCTCGGTCGGGGTAAAAAATGATTCATGTTTTCGCATATGTAATGTGCTTGCTTGGTTATTGTATGACCCGAATGAGATTGGGAATTGAATTAAATGCTAAAATGAAGCCACGAGTGAGGTTGGGGAATCTGTAATATGAACATTGTGGCATCCAGATAGAATGCATTCATCCCTAAGTATAGCAGATATAAGCTATAAGGTTGGATTTCTTTTATACCTTCTGTGGTGTGTAGTTGATAGCGCCTTGACCTAGTAAATATAAGTCCTAGGTTCGAGTCCCGGTCGGGGTAAAAAGTGATTCATGTTTTCACATATGTAATGTGCTTGCTTGGTTATTGTATGACCCAAATGAGATTGGGAATTGAATTTAATGCTAAAATGAAGCCACGAGTGAGGTTGAGGAATCTGTAATATAAAAATAGTGGCATTCAGAAAGAATGAGTTCATCCTTAAGTATAGCAAATATAAGCTATAAGATTGGATTCCTTTTATACCTTCTGTGGTGTGTAGTTGCTAGCGCCTTGACTTAGTAATTATAAGTCCTAGGTTCGAGTCCCGGTCGGGGTAAAAAATGATTCATGTTTTCACATATGAAATGTGCTTGCTTGGTTATTGTATGACCTGAATGAGATTGGGAATTGAATTAAATGCTAAAATGAAGCCACAAGTGAGGTTGGGGAATCTGTAATATGAACATAGTGGCATTCATATAGAATGAGTTCATCCCTAAGTATAGCAGATATATACTAAAAGGTTGGATTCCTTTTATACCTTCTGTGGTGTGTAGTTGGTAGCACCTTGACTTAGTAATTATAAGTCCTAGGTTCGAGTCCCGGTAATGGTAAAAAGATAATGATTTATATATATATATATATATATATATATATATATATATATATATATATATATATATATATATATATAATTTATATATATATATAAATATATATATATATATATATATATATATATATATATATATATATATATATATATATATATATATATATATATATATATATATATATATATATATATATATATATATATATATATATATATATATATATATATATATATATATATATATATATATATATATATATATATATATATATATATATATATATATATATATATATATATATATATATATATATATATATATATATATATATATATATATATATATATATATATATATATATATATATATATATATATATATATATATATATATATATATATATATATATATATATATATATATATATATATATATATATATATATATATATATATATATATATATATATATATATATATATATATATATATATATATATATATATATATATATATATATATATATATATATATATATATATATATATATATATATATATATATATATATATATATATATATATATATATATATATATATATATATATATATATATATATATATATATATATATATATATATATATATATATATATATATATATATATATATATATATATATATATATATATATATATATATATATATATATATATATATATATATATATATATATATATATATATATATATATATATATATATATATATATATATATATATATATATATATATATATATATATATATATATATATATATATATATATATATATATATATATATATATATATATATATATATATATATATATATATATATATATATATATATATATATATATATATATATATATATATATATATATATATATATATATATATATATATATATATATATATATATATATATATATATATATATATATATATATATATATATATATATATATATATATATATATATATATATATATATATATATATATATATATATATATATATATATATATATATATATATATATATATATATATATATATATATATATATATATATATATATATATATATATATATATATATATATATATATATATATATATATATATATATATATATATATATATATATATATAT
>JAXCGZ010001254.1:15000-22137 GCA_037179515.1 Halocaridina rubra
AAGAATACAGAACAGTGTTCATTCGACATTATGGAGCATAGCAGGAGATGGAAAAAATAAAATCTGGTCATAGGAAGCAGTAAGGCTAAATGAGGGAAGAAACTGTTGTCTCGGGGCTCTTCCGATCAAATACCTCTATCTATCTATATACATTAACCTTTTCTCCCTTATAAGGAAGACAGTCGACTCTTAAGACACGCAGGGGAACACGGAGAAAATATTCTATTCACCCTCCCTTGGTGGGGAATAATAGGAATGCAAGGGATACATCAGTCACTGTGACAAAAAGAAAGGAAGAAATAAGCAGTGCCCCAATTTTCTTGAGGGTTTCGAAATAATTAAGGTTGAGAGATCTAAGTGGACTGTTGGAGGGCTAGCGTTGCTTATAAGTGAAAGGTTCCAATCTTAAGATGTAAGCTTTACTTTAAGTAATGATTTCAAGGAGTTACTTGCTGCACATGTAATACGGCTTCAGAGAGCATTTTAACAGCAGTAGTATATAACCCACCAAAAGGTCAGCAAAGACTAGAGGTATGTGAAAAGAGTAAGAGGAGTAAAATGCGGTCATAAAATAATTAATGAACCTCTCATATGGAAGAGAAATAAGGGATTGTAATCGTAGAGAAACAGATTGTAATAGTCTTGAGCATCAAAGGGAAAAAATTATGGGGAAACGTTTCTATTTTTGTAAAAAGAAATTCCTGTAATATCATGTATGAGAAATAACAAGAGCCAGGGATGGAGAAAAACCATCGCTGCTCTTTCTAGTATTCACAGACAACTCTTTGGATTTTGGCAGAATTGAGTATGAACACATGGTTACTAAAGTGACCATCGCGTGTTAATAAGTGAGCATATCATCGAAGATGTTCTACTTGAGAGTAGTGGAACTGAAAAGGAAATGAAGAAAAACTATTCAAAAGATTTCAAGAGTATTAATTATTATTTTTATGGTATTGGCAAGGGGACCATGTTTAATAACAAATCTGCACAGGTAGCGCATTAACTCTTTTGTGTGGAATATGAGAAATTGTTAGTAGTAGCATACTAACCCAGCCACTGAGGGGCAAGCCAGCCTCAACTTGGTGCCGGTCCCAAGCCCGGGTAAATGGGGAGGGTTGGCGGCAGGAAGGGCATCCGGCCATAAAAATTTTGCCAAAAGCAAAATATGGCCAGTACAGATGACGAGAATAGTCACCATACTAGAGCGTTCCCTGTAGGCTATGCGTTGGGGCTTCGCCTGACCCCTCTGGAAAGACAGCAAGGGCTACCCAGTCATGGGCAGGCTGGGTTAAAGAGGCAAGCTCGAGGGAGACTGTCTGATGAGGTGCTGCGGGTGGGCACTCTTAATATGGGGACTATGGCTGGGAAGGGGCGAAAATTGGTGGACCTGATGGAGAGGAGGAGACTTGGAGTGCTGTGTGTGCAGGAGACCAGGTGGAAAGGAAATAAGGCGAGGGAACTGGGTGAGGATTGCACATTTTTCTATAGTGGAGCAAATGAGGAAGGGAGGAATGGTGTAGGAATAATACTATCCAAAGACCTGAAGGAAAGCTTACTTGGTGTGACTAGAAAGAGTGACAGAATTTTGAGTTTAAAGCTGGGACTGGGAGAAACGGTAGTCAATGTGGTATGTTGCCTATGCCCCACAAACTGGTTGTACAGCGGAGGAGAAGGATGTATTTTGGGAGGAGATGGACCAGGAGCTTAGAACAATTCCTATAAGGGAGAAGGTAATTTTGGGAGGAGATCTAAATGGCCACTTGGGAATTGTGAGGGCTGGGATAGGTAGAGTTCATGGGGGCTGGCGGGTGGGCAAGAGAAATGAAGGGGGAGAGAGAGTGGTTGATTTTGCAGAGGAATTTGATCTGGCATTGGTCAACACATTCTTTGAGAAAAAGGAAAACAGACTGATTACATACAGTAGTGGTGGGAGGGAGAGCCAGATAGATTTATTGTTGTGTAGGAGAGACCATCTGAAGGAGATTAGCAACTGTAAAGTAATAAATGGAGAGAGCGTAGCAGTGCAACATAGGATAGTAGTAACTGATTGCAGGCTCAGGAAATGTAGGAAAAGTAAGAAGCCGAGGATGGACCCAAAGTTAAAGTGGTGGAGATTGAAAGATGCAGAGCTGAGAGCTATGTTGAAGGGAAGAGTGTTGGAAGTGATAAGGTTGCATGAGGATATACAAGAATGGTGGACAGAGAATAGTAAGGTGATTTTGAGGGTTGGTGAGGAAGTACTTGGAAAGTCATCAGGAAGAAAACCCCCAAATGATAAAGAGTCATGGTGGTAATAATAATAATAATAAACTTTATTTCCATTTCAATACAATGGGTATTCGTCAGCCAGGGCAAGCCCCAACCCCCCACTGTGGTGTCCAACTACAGCAGTTCCTGCCAGTAAACAGCTTAAACTCTCGGTCTTGGACGGGAACCAATCTTTCGACCTCGTGAATGCGAAGCCAGCCCGTTACCACTGTACTAGCCAGCAGGAAGTGCAATAATGGGAGAAGAATAAGAAAGAAGCTAAGAAAAAGGCAGATTTATCACACCTGGAGCAGGATAAAGAAGAGTCCAAGCAGGCAAAGAAGGAGGCAAGGAGAGCAGTAGCAAAAGCAAAGGCAGAGACACTGAATGAAGTCTATAAAGAGCTGGAAACACCAGAAGGAGAGAAGAAAATACTGCGAATTGCCAAGACCCGAGATGCTGCATCCAAGGACTTGACCCAAGTAAGACAAATAAAGGATAACCATGGAGTAGATCTAACAGAAGAGGATAAAATAAAAAGCAGATGGGAAACATATTTTGAAGGATTATTAAAGAAGAGTACCCAAGAGCAGTATTTGAAGATGGACTTCCAAATGAAGCAGTTACAACAAAAGTGGCTAGAAGAGAGGTAGAGCTGGGAAGAAAGGAAAATGAAAAATGAAAAGGCAGCAGGACCTGATAAGATGCCAGTGGAGGTATGGAAGAGTTTTGGAGAGAATGGCATAGATATCTTGTGGGACTTAATGCAAAAGATCTTTAGTCAAGAAGAGATGCCAGAGGAGTGGAGAGGAAGCCTAATCATCCCAATCTATAAAGGGAAGGGAGACATTCAGGAGTGTGGAAACTATAGAGGCATAAAATTGTTAAGTCATATTATGAAGATATGGGAGAAGATCATAGAGAGGAGACTCAGAGAGGTAGCGACAATTGGGGATGAACATTTTGGCTTCATGCCTGGATGAGGGATAGTGGATGCCATATTTGCCTTGAGACAAATGATGGAAAAGCATCGGGGGAAACAGAGAGGACTGCATATGGTCTTTATTGTTCTGGAAAAGGCATATGCTCGAGTACCACGTCAAGGGGTGTGGAGGTTTATTAGAGAAAAGGGAGTCCCCGAGAAATATGTAAGAATCATCCAAGATATGTATGAGAGGGTAGAGGCAAATGTTAAGAGCAATGTGGGCTTGACGAGAAGTCTCTCAGTAAATGTTGGTCTGCATCAAGGGTTTGCTTTGAGTCCATATCTATTTGATCTGGTCTTGGATGTAGTAACGCAGGGTATTAAAGATCAGTCACCATGGTGTATGCTCTTTGCAGATGACATTATACTGTGTAGCAACAGACGAGAGGTAGTGGAGGAGAAGCTTGAGGACTGGAGAAAAGTGATGGAGGATAGAGGACTGAAAATAAGCAGGAAGAAGACAGAGTACTTGAGGTGAGAGATGATGAGGATGAGGGCGTCAATTTGCAGAGGAGGTGTTGAAAAGAGTTAAAAAGTTCAAGTATTTGGGATCAACAGTAGCAGAGGATGGTGACCTAGAGTCAGAAATAACCCACAATATACAAGTGGGATGGAAGAACTGGAAGAAAGTGTCTGGGGTGCGGTGCGACAGGAGAATAGGGATTAAGTTGAGGGGTAAAGTGCATAAGACAGTTGTGAGGTCTGCGATGATGTATGGAGCAGAGACATGGGCAATAAAGAAGACACAAGAGAAAAAATTGGATGTGGCAGAGATGAGGATGTTGAGATGGATGTGTGGGGTGACAAGAAGCGATAAGATCAGACACGAGGTAATTAGAGGTACCTCAAAAGTTAGAAAAATATCAGATAAGATACAAGAAAGTAGACTAAGATGGTATGGTCATGTCGTTAGGAGGGATGAACAGTATGTTGGGAGGAGGGTGATGGAAATGGATATACAGGGTAGAAGAGGGAGGGGGAGACCAAAGCATAGGTGGATGGATTGCATCAATGACGACATGAGGTCTAAAGGTTTGTTGGGTGATGAGGTATGGGACAGGAACATATGGAGAACACTGGCCAGAAACATCGAACCCACATAATAGTGGGAAAAGATGTAGATGAAGAAGAAGAAGAAGAGTTAGTATTTGCATACTATCTACAGGAATAGGAATTATTAATGCCAAAGAGAACTGGTTTAATAATGAGTGTAAATGGGAAGGGAGTGGAGAGATAAGGGCATAGGATGAGATAAAGTATAAATGTCTTGCAACATTACAAAGAAGCGAGAAAGATTACCTAAGTTAAAGAATATAAGAAAAGAGGGCTTATGAGAGAGATAATACAAGAAGGGCTAAAGAAAATCCCAAACTTTTCTACGTCTCTAACAAAGGGAAATCATGGGTCAAAGAACAAGTTTTACAACTAAAAAGGGCAAAGAGAAACTTTAGTAAACTAGATGAAGAGATCTGCGAAGAATTGACCAAGGTGCTTTTAGGTAGTATTTACAATGGAAAATACTTCACCTCCTCATTTTGCACAGATAATAGATCACGGGCCAGTATTAAAGAACATCGTCCTTTCAACTACAGAGGTACTCAAAGCATGGAAAAAATTATATACTCATGGTGCCTATTTTAAAAAAAGAAAGGAAAGACATAACACTAAGCTATAAGCCGATTGCGTTAACTAACATAGTTTGCAAAGCTCTGGAGAACCTTCAGAGAAAACATATTTCTCTTCACTTGAAGTTCCTTAACTTTTTGTCAGTGAGACAATATATCCTTAGCGAAGGAAGGTGCACGATAACAAATGTACTAGAATTTGTGATGAGATAAGCCCAAATCTTACACTAAAGAGATGACTCATCACCACGGAAGTAATTTTGCTTTGACAATGCTTATGAAGAAGTACAGAGAAGGCAAGAAAGAGTTGCACTGTGTATTTGTGTATGTAGAGAAGTCCCATAATAGGGTACTGAAAGAGAAGTTGTGATATTGCATGAGGAAATTAAGAGTAGCAGAGAAGTATATGAAAGTGGTGCAAGATATGCATGAGAGTACTGTGACAATGGTGAACTGTGCAGCAGGATTAATGGACAGATTCATATTAAGTGTAGCATTGCATCAAACATAGAGCCTGATCCCGTTCTTGCTCGTAATAGTAATGAACTGGTAAACTGACGAGATCAGAAAGGAGTTACCGTGGACTATGGTATTTCCAGATGACATTGTGATCTGTAGCAAGAGCATGGAACAGGTCGAGGCGAGTTTGGAGAGGTGGAGGTACACATTGGAGAAAAGAGGTATGAAAGTCCGCAGGTGCAATATATAGTACATGAGTGTGAAGGAGAGATAGGGCGGAGAAGTGGTGAGGTTGCAAGGTATAGAGGTGGCAAAGGTGAATGAGTTTGAATATTTGGGTTCAGCTGTTCAAAGAAATGGAGAGTGTGGTAGAGAAGTGAATAAGAGAGATCATGCGGGATGGAGCGGTGGAGAAGAGTGACAGGAGTTATCTGTGATAAAGGGGCACCTGCATGAGTGAAAGGTAAAGTTTCCAGACAGTAGTAAGATCATCTATGCTTTATGGCTTAGAAGCAATCCCATCCACAAAAAGACAGGAGGTAGAGCTAAAGGCAGATGAAGATGCTGCAGTTTTCTCTGGATGGACAGGATAAAGAATGAGTATATTAGAGGTACAGCGCAGGTAAGAGCTTTGGGAGATATGGTGAGTGAGGTAAAACTGAGATGGTTTTGGCATGTACTGAGGAGGGATGAAGAGTATGTTGACGGAAGGCTGATAAGCACGAAGCTGCCAGGCTGGAGTGGAAGACGTTGGCCAAAGAGGAAATTTATGAATGTGGTGAGGGAGAACTTGAGGGTTTGTTGTGTGACAGAGGAGGAAGTAGGGGACAGGGTGCTATGGGAACGGTTGATCCTTTGTGGCAACCCCTGCTGGGAGGAGCCGAGAGATTTAATAGTATGATACACTCCTACATGGGAGATTTAGCAAGAAACTGCAAATAATGGCAAATACAATTGGAATTGTCCTGGAGTGGATAAAAACTTATTTACAAGGAAACGAATAGAGAGTCAATGTAAGACACATAGTGTCTGACAGGAGAGAAATTGGTAGTGGAGTTCCAGAGGGGTCAGTTGTAAGGTCATTTCTCTTCATTATATAAGAAATTGACATGCCAATCTGTAAATGTTTTTTTTAGATATGATAGCAGATAATGCAATGATTGTGAGGAAATCAAAAGACGAAAACAATGGTAGAGAACTTTAGGAAGACCAAATAGCCTACTTGAGTGCTCAGATAAGGACAAATGAAACTCAATCTTTCAAAATGAAAAATAATGAGAATGGGTTAGAGTGCAAGAATACCCAGGTTTAGTTACTCAATAGCAGGCACGGAACTTCAAGAGACAGAAAATACAAAAGATCTAAGGGTAAACATTTTGACAAGTTTGTCTCTGGATATGCATGTAAATGAAAGAGTAAATGCAGTATATGCTTTCTTAGCAGACATACAAGTGGCCCTCTGTCAAATGGAAGAGGATATATTAGGAAAAATTTACATGCCTTAAGTGAGGCAATAACTTGAATACTCAGTGTCCTATTGGAATCAGCACTTGGAAGGCATATTCATAAAATTCAGAAAGTTCAAAAATATTTTGCAAAGCTGGAGACAGAGATATGTAATCTCAGTTATGAAAATGCTGATAGTCATACCCACCTTCACTTGAAGCTAGAAGGAAGATGGTGATGGTTTTTAAATTACTTCATAGTTCTGACGGAGTGAAAAGGGAACCATAATTTGATATGGATGGCTCTAGAATTCTTCTTCTTCTTCTTCTTCTTCTTCTTCTTCTTCTTCGTCTTCGTCTTCGTCTTCTTCTT
>JAXCGZ010001255.1:7500-15000 GCA_037179515.1 Halocaridina rubra
TTGGCAGATGTGGTACCCATATTTTAAAAAGGAGAACGGGTTAAAAAGAAAAACTATAGGCCGCTAAGTTTAACGTCAACAGTGCGTCAAGATTCTAGAAACCATCAGTTGCAAATAAAATAAGGGCACATCTAGAACTACACAGACTGATAAAACTCTCACAACACGGGTTTCTGGAGGGTTTTTCGTGCCTTACAAGCTCACTGTCTTTTTACTCGGAAGTTTACGAGGCAGTAGATAGTGGCAAAGAATATGATACAGTATATCTAGACTTTTTAGCAAAGCCTTCGATAGAGTTCCTCACAAAAGACTAGTTAAGAAGCTGGAAGCTCAAGGTATAGGAGGAGCTGTGCTCAGATGGGTCAAACAATGGTGAAAGGACAGGAAACAGAGGGTTTGCATAAACGAGAGAGAAATCGGAGTGGGGCTCGGTTACTAGCGGGGTACCACAAGGCTCGGTACTGGGTCCTCTATTATTCATCGTATATCTAAATGACCTGGATTCGGATATCAGTAGTAACCTAAGTAAATATCGCCGACGACACTAAAATAGGTAGAACTATAAATGGAAAAGAAGATATTCATGCTTTACAGGAAGACCTAAATAGATTATCTGAATGGTCGGACAAATGGCAAATGGAATTTAATGTAGAAAAATGTAAAGTAGTTAAAATGGGTACTATAAAAGACAATACTAGTTATAAGCTAAATAACCATGAAATCATGAGTTCTCAGTGTGAAAGGGATCTGGGAGTTCTTGTGAGTAGTAGTCTTAAGCCAAGAGAGCAATGCACAGCAGTCAGAAATAAAGCAAACAGAATTTTAGGATTTATTTCAAGAAGCGTCAGCAATAGGACGGAAAAAGTTATTTTGCAGCTCTATCTTGCATTAGTTAGGCCCCATTTAGATTATGCTGTGCAATTCTGGTCACCCAAAATATTAAAGGATGGAAATTGAAGCCTTGAAGAGAGTGCAGCCCCGAATGACCAAGATGATACGCAATATCAGAAATCTACCATATGAGGACCCGAGTAAAACCACTTAATCTACGATTCGCGAGAGACGGCTGACACAGTTAGGGGGCATATGATTGAAGGGGTAACTAACCACGCTTTAAAGGGATTAACAAGGCTAGCTATTAACAAAGTTTCAAAACTCCTCATGCTCAAACTCAAAACTCTCTACTACTGGCTCTCTAAGCTCTGCTCACTCTCTCGGTCTCAGACGGGCACTCTGCTACACTCTGCTCTCTGCTCATCGACTAGCTGAAGCCTGGAACCTAAGCTAACCTAGTATGATAGTAAATTGCCAACTACCTTCGACACCTTCAGCTGTCGATTAGAGAGACAGATGACAGAGGTAGGGAGGGTATGAAGAGGTTAGAGCTTATGAGAGAGAGCAGAGAAAGAGAGAGAGAAGAGAGAAGTAGAGTAGAATGAGAATAGGTTTAGCCAGTGCTAGAAAATACAAGTCAAAAATGGTTAGCTGCCCCGTGAATGTGCCAGTCGCGCCAGCCGTTCGCACGTCGAGTGCCGTCTGTTGTTGTTGTTTGAGATTAAAGCCAACCTTGTGTTAGCAGGGGCCCTTGTCCAAAGTACTGCCCCTAGGCTAGAGGTTACAACTCTTGGGTTGTTTTATCACCTTGGTGGTTCGAAGGCTTTCCAAGGTGGTGAGATGGGTGTCTAGGTTGTCAAGTAATTTCCTTAACAATTTTGGCTGCATGAACTGTCGCATTTGGGTGTTGTGGTTCCATGTTTAATCCATTCCTTAAGTTGTTTGTCTTTGGACATTCTAATAGATAATGCAGCAGGGCCTTATCCGTTGTCTTGCCAGAGTGTGTGCACTCTTTTCTGGAGTTCTCAATAATTTCCCAGCAGCATTTGTAGCCTAGCCTGAGCCTAGCCATTGTGACAGCCAGACTCCTTGGGGTGTACTCGGATACTGGTGAGGGCTCAAGTTTTGTTGCTTCCTTGTACCATGTGGCAGAGTAGGAGTTTTTGTTAACCCAGTAGTTGTGGTTTTCCTGCTTTGTTTTCTGTAGTGCCTGCTTGATATTTTATTTGTATTTCTGTAGGCTGGGTTGTATAGATTGCTATATGCTGTGGCATAAAACAGCTTCCTTGGCAAGTTGATCTACCTTGTCATTTCTGGGGATGTTGATGTGGCTGGGTATCCAGTTGATTGTTACCAGTCTTCCTTGTTCTTGATGTTGAACTAGCAGTGTTTGGACCGAGCTAATTAAGTTGATGTTTTCTTTGAACTTTAGCTGTTGTAGTGCTTGGACAGAGGAGAATGAGTCGGTGTGTATGGTTACAGGTCCTTTTCCTTTTTCCATTGAGTTTTGCAGAGCCATTTTGATGACAAATAACTCACTTTGCAGAGTGGAGCAGGAGTCTGAAAGTCTCCAGGAAACTGTAAAATGTTCCGAGTAGACTGCTGCTCCAGTTGCAGGGATACTTGTGTTGACAGTACCATCTGTGTAGTAGGAGATGCCATCTGCTTGGTTAGTTTTTATGATTGCAGCTAGAGCTGCTTCATGCAGTTGTATCTTTGAACAGGCTTTCTTACTGTCTTGAAGACTAGTGGTGTTGAATTTTGCTGGGTGTGCTCTCCATGGGACTAGCGGTTTGTAGTGATGGCAGGGCTTGTCTAAGTTGATTTTTGCCAATTCAGATGCCATGTTGCATTTGTGTATATTTTTCAGAAGCTGGCCGACATATTCGTTTGGGATGGGGAGGTCTGGATGTTTGTTGAGGGCCTCTTTCAGTCTTTTCTTTGTGTGGGATCTCCTTTCAGATAGCAGAGCCTTTGTTATGGAGTTGGTGTTGGAGACGTTTATCCAGCTATATAGAGGAGGTAGATTTGTTTCCATTTATAGGTTGCATATCCTGGTCCACATAGGTGACCCCAGCATGTAACGCATGGCGTTGTTCTGGATTACTTCTATAGTGGAGATTTGTTGTTCACTGAGGTTGGCTAGGGTTGGGGCACTGTAGGTAATCAGGGATCTTATAGTGGCTATGTAAAATTTCTTCATGACCTGAAGACCTGCTCCTTCTTGGAGAGTTGTCATATATCTCATAGGGGTTAGTCTGCAGTGTTCTTTTTCTCTGAGATATGTGATTTGAGGTTTGAAGGTGAGTTGCCTGTCTGTGTAAACTCCAAGATACATGAATGTATCCACCCACTCTTTGTTTTCATTGGATAGGGTGAACGAGGCTAGTGGTACTGGAGTTCTTACGGCCATAGCTTTTGTTTTATTAAAATTGATTTTCAGTCCCAGCTCCTTGCTTTTCTGATGGAACAGGTCTACTGCTTTTTAAGCACTGGCTAGTCTATTGCCTCCTCTGCTGATGAAGACTACATCATCGGCATAGATGAAGATGTCTACTCCTTGGGGTAGTTGTAGTTGAAGAAGTTCTCCATCAGCACATTGAAAAGCAGTGGACTGATGATGCCTCCTTGTGGGGTACCATTTTCTAATTTCTTATATGTTGATAGTTGTCCTTGGAATTTTACTCTTGCCTCTCTATTTCTGACATGGTTAGGGACCCAACTGAGTAGATGTCCCTTAACTCCCTTTTTTGCTAGGGAGATCAGGATGGCTGCTGTGTTAGCCAGTTCAAAAGCCTTCTCAAGGTCTAAGAAGACTACGACTGCAGCCTTGTTGTTTATGCAGCTGAGGACATCCATAATGCACTTTGTGGTGCCAACATTATCTCTGTAGGCATACAAATGGGGGTGTAAGGGGCCTATTTTGAATTGTAATCTCTTGAGCACCATTTTTTCAGCTGCTTTTTCTAAACAGCTTAGTAGTGATATGGGTCGTGGATTCATTGGGTCTTTGGGTTTTGGGATAGGCTGAATATCCTGTTGACTCCAGATTTTCGGCCAAACCCTTCAAACCCTTCATAGGAGGCAGGCGGCTTCACCTGAAGTGCCCATGTTGTTGATCATTGTGTAGGTGATGCTATCTGCACCAGGGGCTGTGTCTTTCCCTTTATGAGTAGTGAATGGTGTGTCTGTCATCTTTTTGATTGCAGGTATGATTTATGGTGTCCCATCTTTGTTGCCTTAGGTCATTTTGGATCCTTATTGTGCTTGGTGGAAGTTGTTGGGTTGCTGAATGGTTGGAAAAGGTGTCTGCAAGTCTTTCAGCTGCCTCCATAGGTTCTGGATGCGTGGGTACTTTGGTTGATTTTTCTCTGGACACCCTCCTGAGCATTTGCCTTAGCTCGGAGTGGTTGGTGTGTTGGTCTAGTTTGGCACACCATTCAAGCCATTTGTCAGTTCTGATTTTTGAGACAGTCTTGTGGGTATCTGTGACCATCTCCTGAAGCACTGCTCTATTGGCATCTGTGGGTCTTTTCCTATATAACTTCCTGACCCTATATAATCTTAGCTTGGCCTCTTTCACTTCTTGGCAGTTGTACCATGAATCTTGATATTCCCTTTTTGGTGGTTTGTGTTTAGGTATGGAATCGTCGGCTGCTTTGTGGAAGGCAGAGATGAGATCTTGTGCTAAAATGGTGACGTCTTCAGGTGCAGTGTAGTTTGCATGCCACTGTGTTAAGGATTATTGAATTTTTTTCCAATTTGCCAAGTTTTGATTCCATTTGGGAGGAGGAGGTGGAATTGGCGGAAGCTTAGGCAGTTGGATGCTTGTCTGAGTGGCATAGTGATCACTCATGAGGTGAGGATGTATGCTTCAGTCGGTGTGGGGAGTGAGGGAGGAGGTTATGAAAGACAGGTCTAGTCCTCCTCCTCGTACATGTGTTGGAACCCCAGTGTTTATAAGATGGATATTGGGGAATTCATCCAGAAGATAAGCAACATGTTTGCCGTCATCATTGTTTGGCCTTGGTGAGTTTAGAATTTTATGATGGGCATTGAAATCGCCACCTATGAAGGATGGCTCTTCAGCAGCGGTTGCAAAGAGCTCTCCTCCCTCTAAGAGGCCGTTTATATGCTTGTAGATGTTATATATAGTTAAGTTTTGATTTAGAAGTTGTATTTTAACAGCCTGGATCTCCACGTTGTCCCTGAAGCCTGGAGGGTTGATGCTGGTGGCTGGGATGCAATTTTTAACTAGAGTTATTAGTCCTCTATTAGTATGGTTGTCCACTGGTATGATGAATGCTTTGTATCCTGAGAAGTTGAATCCTTTTTGTTCTTTGAACAGCGTTTCTTGTAGAAGGATGACGTCAAAGCCACCTTCCTTGGCTTCTGATTGCAGGGAGGCATACTTGGGTCTAATCCCATAAACATTCCATTGCAGAATCCTTATGGAGTCAAAACTTTGCTGTAGAGCTCCGAGGTGGTCTGTTCCCGTTCCTGCTCCATCTTTGCGAGGTTGGGAAATCGGGAAGGAAGGACCGGGAACTGGGTGATGCTGTTCATCGGGGGGCCTGACTGGTGGCCACATGACCCTTGGGAAGGTTTTCGTTGGGTGTTCTTCGTGGTGCGGGTTGAGGAGATGGGGTGGCTTTTGTTTGGGTTGTTGGCCCATTCTCGGTCCGAGCACCTGACTCTTGAGGTGCTGGGCAGGCCTGGGCAGGATAAACTGAGGTCCTGGCTATTGGTTTGGGGGTGTGGGTTCTTGCACTATACAAAAGTTTGTTCAGTGCTCGGCTCATAGAGCCTTGTTCCAGCTGAACATTTAACATTTCTGCTAGCTGGTTTGCGAATCCTTGAAGCAGTGTTTGTAGTTTGTCCTCCTTTATTGTAATGGTGTTTGACTCCGCAGGTGGTGTTGTCTGAAAAACTTGGTGAGGAGGTTTGGTGGTTTGTGAAGCCTTTGGAGTTTCCTGGGTAAGTTGTTTTGTCAATGGTTTGTTTTGATTCAGTCTTCTCCTTGGAGGACGAGGGGTTCTCTGAGGCTTGGGCCTGTTTTCCACCAGACATGCTACGACTTGCCTGGGAACAAGGTTTGTCGTAGTGGTTCTGGGTGATTGTTTGGTTGGATGAGGATTCCTGGAAGGTTGAGAGATGGTTTTGGGCTGAGTTGTAGTTGATATGCGGTTTAGTCTCATTGGGCATTTGGGGTTCCATGCATGATGGTTCCCCTTGCAGTTTGGGCATCTTGCTATGGTTGTTTTGCCCTCCCTGTGAGCTTGGACACACTTCTCCGTGCTGTGCCTTCCGGTCGGGGTAGAAGTTATACACACACACACACACACACACACACACACACACACACACACACACACACACACACACACACACACACACACACAAGAGATTCCAAGATGCTGGAAACAAGCAAATGTGATACCTATCTTCAAAAAGGGAAGGAGGGATACGGCTCTGAACTATAGACCAGTTTCCTTGACCAGCATAGTTTGCAAAGTTATGGAGAAACTACTAAGGAAACATATCTCTCTTCACTTGGAATCCTTCAACTTTTTGTCAGTGAGGCAACATGGCTTCAGAGAAGGTAGAGCAACAGTAACAAACTTATTAGAATTTTATGATGAGGTAAGCCAAATCTTACAGGAAAGAGAGGGCTGGGCAGATTGCATATTCCTAGACTTCCAGAAAGCGTTTGACACTGTTCCACATGGGAGACTTATTAGGAAGCTGCAATCAATGGCTAGAATAGGTGGAAATGTCTTGGAATGGATAAAAACCTACTTAGAAGGAAGGGAACAGAGGGTTAGAGTAAGACACTCAGAGTCTGAATGGAGAAGAGTTAGTAGTGGAGTTCCACAGGGTTCAGTTTTAGGGCCACTTTTGTTCCTTGTATATGTAAATGACCTACCAGAGTCTGTAAATTCATTCATGAATATGTTTGCAGATGATGCAAAGATTGTGAAGAAAGTAAAAAACGAGAATAATGGTCGAGAACTTCAGGAGGATCTAAATAATCTGCATGAGTGGTCAGAAAAGTGGCTAATGAAATTCAATACCTCAAAATGTAAGGTAATGAGAATGGGTACAAGTGCAAGAAGGTCCAAGCTTGACTACTCGGTGGCTGGAGTACAACTTCAAGAGACAGAAAATGAGAGAGATCTAGGAGTAAACATACTGGCAGATTTGTCTCCAGAAATACATATAAATGGCGTAGTAAGGGCAGCATATGCATTCTTATCAAATGTAAGGGTAGCCTTCAGGCACATGGACAAGGAAATGTTCAGAAATATTTATGTAACCTATGTGAGGCCAAAACTCGAATATGTAGCCCCCTTTTGGAATCCGCACTTGAAAAAGCACATAGCTAAGCTTGAAAAAGTTCAAAGACATGCCACGAAACTGGTGCCAGAAATACGCAATCTCGGTTATGATGAGAGGCTGAGGGAATTAGACTTGCCATCACTCGAAGCTAGAAGAGTAAGGGGGGATATGGTGACAGTCTTTAAATTCCTTCATGGTTATGATAGAGTGGATAGGGATCGATATTTCGATATGGCTGGCTCTAGAACTAGAGGTCATAGTTAGAAGCTTGGTAAGAAAACTTGTTTGCAGGATGTAAGGAAATACTTTTTCAGTGTACGAGTAGTT
>JAXCGZ010001256.1:0-12500 GCA_037179515.1 Halocaridina rubra
TAAGCACACTACCCGCTCCTGCCTCCCCATCCCTCCCTCATAACCCCATCTTCTATTTCCTTAAAATTGGGGGAGAGGATAGGCTAGGTTAGGGGGCGATTGGATCGGTTAGGAGATGGGTGGGTGGTGGTTTTGAAAAGCTATTGTCCGAACAATACGAGGGGTCAACGAGGCGTGGCTTCCTCGTCAAGAGAGTGTAAGAGAACCCATGAATAATAGATGAATAATTGATGAATATTAGATGAATAAGACCCCCTCCCCTCATCCTACCCGATGAATGTGTAAGAAGAAGGAGGATGAATAGCCACCGTGATGAATAGCTTCACTTAGAAGGAAAAGGTCTTCAGGCATAAATATTTAATCAGAAACGTTGGAAAGGTATAAAGTGGAGGACAGACACGTTCGCTTCCCGCATAGACTCTCTCGGAAGTTTTTATTTATTCAGTCCTTATTTACACGATGTTTTTCTCACACTGTGAGAATGTGAGCTTATGTAAAGACTACTGGATGGTATTACGTGTGCCTTGACCTTTGATCTTTTGACACCATAATCGATGTGGATTCTCCATTTTGGATTCTTTTCTCACACTATGAGAATATGAGCTTATATAAAGACTGCTGGATGGTATTACGTGTGCCGTGACCTTTGATCTTTTGACGTCATAATCGATGTGGATTCTCCATTTTGGATTCCTTTCTCACACTATGAGAATATGAGCTTATGTAAAGACTGCTGGATGGTATTACGTGTGCCGTGACCTTTGATCTTTTGACACCATAATCAGTGTATATTCTCCTTTTTAGATGCTATTCTTACAATATGAGTGCGAGCTTATGTAAAGAATTGCTGGATAATATTGCTAATACCGTGGGCTTTGATCTTTTGACACATAAATCAATGTGGATTTTCCTCTGGATGCTTTTTTCACGCTATGAGAATGTGAGCTTATGTAAAGACTACCGGATGGTATTACGTGTGCCATGACCTTTGATCTTTTGACACCATAATGGATGTGGATTCTCCTTGTTAGAGCTTTTCTCTCACTATGAGAGTATTAGCTCACGTAAAGACTTGCTGGATGGTATTTCGTTTTTGTCACCATAATCGATGTGGATTCTTTTCTCAAGCTAAGAGAATATGAGCTCATGCAAAGACTGCTGCATGGTATTACGTGTGCCATGACCTTTGATCTTTTGACACCATAATCAATGTGTATTTTCCTCTGGATGCATTTTCATGCTGTTAGAATATGAGCTTATGTAAAGACTGCTGGATTGTATAACGTGTGCCATGACCTTTAATCTTTTGACACCATAACCAATGTGTATTTTCCTTTGGATACTTTTTTCACGCTATGAGAATATGAGCTTATGTAAAGACTGCTGGATGGTTTTACGTGTGCCATGACCTTTGATCTTTTGACAACATAATCAGTGTGGATTCTCCTTTTTAGATGCTATTCATACAATATGAGTGCGAGCTTATGTAAAGACTTCCTGTATGATATTTCTAATGCCGTGGGCTTTGATCTTTTGACACATTAATCAATGGGGTTCATTTTTATTTTTTTAACATTAGAAATAAGAACTCCTTTTATTTTATTGGTCCTTTACATTTTGTTATGTTCTCAAACAATCCGCTATGGTCTCTTGAATTTTTGACACCATAATCATTGTGTGTAATTTTTTTTATAGTTAAATGAAAAGATATTGTTAATTAGATACAAGATGTGATTAATAAGTAATGAATGAAATAAAATAAGAAATAAATTGCATTAACTTAAGTCGGAGAAATTATAATTAATGAGAAATTTAGCGAATGAGTTAATGGATAAAAAATGAAAACAAAAGTTGATAGAATAAATTTAAATATAAAAATAATAATCCATGAAATAAAAAATAAAAAAATATAATTAAATTTAATTAAATCAAATTAAGTGAACTGAAATCAGCTGATGACAATTAAAATTTAAAAAATCAATTAAATAAATAAAATTAGCTATAAAGAATATAAATGAATATAGGACAAAATAGCGACTAAAGCTTATTGAAGTAAAACTAACTTAAAACAGAGTTAAATAAATAAATTATATGATATGAAACTAAATTATGTGAAATGATGATAAATTGGGAACAGTAAATAGATTTTTACATTTTTTCGGCTGGTTTGGCATTAGCCCTCCTAACTGGGTCCTCTTCTCCCTCCCTCCACGTACAGTACTACTCATCCCCACCCACACACCCCTGAAATAAAGAAAAGAAAACATCGTTTCACAAGATTCTCTCTCTCTCTCTCTCTCTCTCTCTCTCTCTCCTCTCTCTCTCTCTCTCTCCTCTCTCTCTCTCTCTCCTCTCTCTCTCTCTCTCTCTCTCTCTCTCTCTCATTTTTGAAATTAGATTAAACTTACGTTGATTTTCATTAAAGAATCAGTTTCGTGAGATTTTTCAGCGACCTTCTTCTTCTTCTTCTTCTTCTTCTTCTTCTTCTTCTTCTTCTTCTCTTCTTCTTCTCTTCTTCTTCTTCTTCTCTTCTTCTCTTCTCTTCTTCTTCTTTCTCTTCTTCTTCTTCTCTTCTCTCTTCTCTTCTTCTTCTTCTTCTTCTTCTTCTCTTCTTCTTGTCAGAAAGAGGATATTACGGTCGTGAATATCTTGAGCCAGAATCAACTCTCGTCTCCAAGAGACTGTGCTATGAAACAGCGACCCCATATGAACATGGGAAAGGTTGACGATGAAGAAGAAGAGATTTGTATTAGTCGAAAAACCCATACCAGAAGACGGGGTATTACGTGGATAAGGCACTTTCTTGTAGACATAAATAGGTAATGACGTACACACACACACACACACACACACACACACACACACATACACACACACACACATATCCATATAAACAAGGGAAAAAGTGCCGATAAAGACGAAGAATAGTTGATAAATAATAGCTAATCGTAAAACCAAGCAGGAGACCAGGTATTATCCAATAAACAAGAAAAGCAAATCAAATGCACGCACGCACGCGCGCACGCACGCACGCACACACACACACACACACACACACACACACACACACACACACACACACACACACACACACATACACACGCATATTCACAATTAGGTAATCACACACTCACTCACTCACTCACTCACACACAAACACACACACGCAAACAAATTCGTCATGAATAAAAGTTGCTCTTTTAACTGGATATTATCTCCCTAGCCTCCCCTATTTACCCCTCTCCCCTCTCTCCCCACTCAACCCTAAAAAGTGGCATCAATACCAATTAAAGGTGCAACAGGTGCCATGATAAATTGCAGCCTGTATTAAAATATCTGCTTGATATTTTTTTTACATATTTACTTTTGGTAAAAATACTGTTGTCTTTATAGAAGTAAGTGTTTTAGAATTGAAATATCTAAGTGTGTGTGTTTGTGTGTGTGTGTGTGTGTGTGTGTGTGCGTGCGTGTGTGCGTGCGTATATGTGTGTGTGTGTGTATGTAAAGTTTTTTTTTTCTTATTTAAGAAAAGGATCATAATCAGCCTTTCCCAGCTAATTATGACATTATCTCCTATCAATCAGCGAAGCATAATTATGTGACCTCATTTCAGAATGAGTTTTACAGTAATTGGTGATATTTTCATGACGCACTTTGTTGCTCATGGTGGAGTTGGAGTATGTGTTTTCACTTTAACACTGGATTTATATTATGAAATTCAGCTTTTCGGTGTAAAATATGTGAAGAAGTTGAAGACCTTCACCTGAACCTGGCATTAGTTGGTGTGTATATAAATATGAAACTAATGCGTTCTTCAAATACAGACGCAATTAGCATATCGCAGAGGTCTTCAGCTGCCGTGAAATAATTCAAGTAGTAATGGATATGAATATAGAAATGAAAGAGCTCCTGAAGACTTGGGACTTGCCTTTTATGAGAAGCGAAGGAAGGTTAGGTTAGGTTAAGTTAGGTTAGAATTTTATCTTAAAGGTTAAGCTTCATTTCTAACCTAGCTTACCGTACTTTAACCAAATCTAGCCTATCCATTCTTTGCTGTTGATAAAAGGCAGATCCCAAGAGCTTCATATTACCGAGTTGTGTCAGTATATTTATGAAGTACTAAAGTTGTACAGATAAGGAAGAGATTCAACCTTGTAATGAGGAAAGCATTGATTTTTGTATGTATAGGTTAATTTGTAATATCTGGATGTATTCTATTCTTCTAACTGTATTTCAGAATTAGGCATTAAGATAAATATGATTATTTACTTTTGTTGGTAAGTTTGTGAGAATATTTGTATTGTTCTTTAGGCTAAGATTTTCTTGATGGACAAAATATTGTTTCTATTACTTATGCTATTTTGTGCAAAAAGAAAAAAATTAATATATTTTTGTAATACTTTTGTAATATTTTGTCAATAAACTATATATATATATATATATATATATATATATATATATATATATATATATATATATATATATATATATATATATATGTGTGTGTGTGTGTGTGTGTGTGTGTAAAATATGTAATTACTAGAACTTAGTACTTAAAAGATTCCGCCATGTAAGCATTAATGATATGACGTTATATGATTATTAAATTAATAACATTAAACATATACCCAAAACTCTGAAGTTTTCACAGTAATTCCGAATCACAATTGCGTACACGAGATTGATTGGTGTTTGCAGAAAAGCAATATTTTTTGTGATTTCGTATAAACACAGCAATGAAATGGCCTGAAGTGCTCATAAAACCAGTAACATTTGGCATAAACATAAGATTGGTGTGATTTTATTTTTTTACCTGACAGTGGCTACTCATAGACCCAGAAGCCGGAGAGACTGAAATCGGAAAGGACTTACTCTTTGACATGGAAGCCGGAGAGGCCAAGAAACAAAAGGAATTACTCATAGATACAAAAACCAGAGGGACTAATCACAAACACAGAAACCAAAGGAGCTGCTCATAAACACTCAACTTAAACGGACTTCTGTTAAACACAAAGCTAAAAGGGATTATTCATAAACAAAGATCTAAGGAAATAACTCATAAAAACAGAACAAAAAGAGACATCTTATAAACACAGAGTAATGACAAATGGGCTCTCATAAACAGAAATGAAAGGAACTACTCATAAACACAGTTTTGAAAAGGACTTCTCATAATCACCAGGACAAAAGGAAACTTCTAAACACAAAACTGAAGGGGACTTCTCGTAAACGCCGAACCCAAAGGGGCTACTTATACACGCAGAAGCAAATACTCAGAATCAAAGAGAAATGCTTATAAACACAGTACTGAAAGGGACTTTTTATAATCACCTAGCTAAAAAAAAGTGACTCCTCATAATACAGAATTAAAAAGGGCTCATTATGAACACGGAACCGAAAGGTTACTTCTCATGAACATAGAACTGAAAGAGCATACCCATAAACACAGACCTTAAAGGGCATCCTCATAAACACAGAACTGAAGCGGCCTACTCATAAACACTAAAAACTGAAACGAAAGGAACTAATCATAAACCCAAAACTAAAGTAACTTCACATAAACACAAAACCGAAAAGAACTTCTAAACACAGAACAAAACTGAACAGAACAGAACTGATAGGCCTTCTAAAAACAGCGTACTAAATACAACTTCTTGTAAATATAGACCAATAGGCCAGAGAAATACATCACATAAACTTATGCTTATTATATTCAGTAACGAAGCCAGGAATAGCCTAGCCTACTATTATTGATGTAGTTTCTTCCCATGGGCCATATAAGTCTGTGATTGGTTCTCTCCTTGTTGAAGGGAAGTCCCTTGTCAGCCTCTTGTTTTCTCTACACATCATGGTTATTGGATTAATTAGGCCATGCGTCAGCTTAATTGCCATTGGAGTGGCAGAGCAACAGCCGCTACTCCTCTCCCTCAATCTTCCTTCCAGAACTCTGGAAGGAACATCTTGAAAAAACTTGGAATAGATGGGAAAGATCTAAGATTGATAATGAATTTATATGAAAAACAAAAGGTGGCCGTTAAAATCGGGGAAGAAACTACAGAATGGATAGAAGTCAAATGAGGAGTCAAGCAAAGATGCGTAATGACACCAGATCTTTTTAACATATATGCAGAAATAATAACGAGAGAAATTAAACATGAGGATGGAATAACAAAGCGAGAAAAAAATATGAACAACATGAGGTATGCAGATGACACAGTTCTGATAGCTGATTCCGAGGAGAAGTTACAGAAGATCGATGAAGAAAGCAAATCGAAAGGAATAAAGGTAAACATTAAGAAAACAAAGGCAATGGTAATAACAAAGAAGGAAAGAAGTCCAATACTAAATTTAAGATTGGGGAACGAAAGGATAGAGCAAGTACAACAATTCACACACCTAGGAAGTACTATAAATTGGGATGGCAAAAGTGAAAAAAAAATAAGAAGAATAGCTATCTTTATGGAGAAGATAAAGAAACTAATAACAAACTCAAAAATATCAATGGAGCTAAGGGAAAGATTTGTAAAATGCTACATATGGTCAACATTACTGTATGGATGTGAAACTTGTACAATCAGTGAGCAATCAAGGAAGAAATTAGAAGCAATGGAAATGAGAATATGGAGAAGAATGTTGAAGATCTCATGGACGCAGAGAATAACAAATGGGGAGATACTAAGCAGAGTGAACATCAGAAGGGACATAATGACTAACATATACAAAAGACAGTTAAGATTCACAGGACATATAGAAAGGAAGGAAGGCCTCGAGATCACCTGGATGACTAGGAGAATCCCGGGAAAGAGAGGAAGAGGAAGACCCAGAAAGAATTCTTAGATGGATTGAAAGAAGCAATCGGTGGGAATTGGACAGATGCTCAGATACCGAGAAGAATGAGGGATATGGAAGCATGGCGATCCATGGTGGCCCACGTCCGAGCGGATACAGTACTGCGGTAAGGTAAGGTATTATGGAAGTACTTACGAGAGAGAATTGCCAATGGAATGGGCGAGGAACAATCACTACTTCTCTTCCCCATTTTTCCTTCTGGAGATCTGGATTTTTAGCAAGGTATTCTGAAAGTAAGCACAAGACAGAATAGCCAATGGAAGTGGTAGAACAACAACCACCACTCCTCTTTTTCAATCTTCTTTCTGGAACTCTGGAGGTTTGCCTCGGTATTTTGGAAGTACTCACAAGACAAAATAACCAATGGAATGGGATAGCAACAGGAACTCCTCCTTCTTAATATTCCTTCCAGAACTCCTGAATATTAACAAAGTTTTCTGGAAGTACTCAATAGACAGAATTGCCATCGGAGTGGGAAAGCAACAGTTGTCACTAGTTTTCCTCTTCCCCAATCCTCCTCCCGGAGCTCTAGATATTTAACAAGGTATTCTGGAAGGACTCACGAGACATAATTTCCAGGGGAATTGGTAGAGCAACAAGTGTTTCTAGTCTTCTTTGGTCTTTATTTTAGAGATTCAGGACACTTATAAGGTATTCTGGAAGGACTCACAAGATAGCAATGCCTCAGCCCTCCCTCCAGAGATTCAGAATTGTAGTAAGGTACTTTGGAAGTGCTCACAAGATAGAATTGCCAGGGGAGTGGTTGAATAACAGCATGCGCTAGAAATCCTTCAAGAGACAGAGTTTTAACAAGGTATTCTGGAAATACTCGCAAAATAGAATTACTTGTGAAATTGGTAGAGCAACAGCAGTTACTAGCCTTGCTCAGCTTCCCTTCTTAGTGACTCTGGGTGTTAATAAGATATTCTGGAAATGATCACAAAAGAAAATTAAAGAGACGTATTCTGGAATCTTGAAAAATGAGTTTTATTCATATTCCAGTTTGAATTTCCTTCTGGTAAGAAAGTCTGCATATATTTTGACTTATGCAACTCTCTGAAAATTAGGAAAATTATTTCGAAATTTGCTTGGAATGGTTTCATCTGCTTGCAGAATGTGACTGAGGCAAAAATGGCGGCAGTCTGGTAACCCTTCCTGAGGGTACGAAATATCACAGAGACATCCGCAAAATGAGGAAAATTATTTTTGAAAATTGCTTGGAACGGGTTCATATGATGGAGAGATGTGGATGCAGTAAATCTGGTAACCCTTCCCCTTAGGTTGCAAATATATATTACCATATACATTTAGAGAAGAGTGCATCACCTGTAAATTATAATTACAAAACGAATATATAAATTAATGCTTATTTCTGTGTACTTCAAATTTACTATTATTATTATTATTATTATTATTATTATTATTATTATTATTATTATTATTATTATTATTATTATTATTATTATTATTATTATTATTATTATTATTATTATTATTATTATCATCATTATTATTTATTATTATTATCCAAGTTATATAAAATTATATTTTTTTCCATGTAGGAAGAGTTTTTTTTTATTCCCGTGTGGAGGGCTCAAAAATTAGGCCTAATTGCGAAAGGTAATATCGTTTTAACGTGAAAATATAATTCTATTTTCTGCCCGAAAAACTGCTGGGAGAATTAAAAACCAGACTGTTTCATTTTTAGATTTCTCTCAAGAGACGTATGTTTATTAGTCTGTATATCGTTAATGACCAAAAACCTAACCAACCTCGTTTAACCTAACCTAATCTACCCCAATATGAAAATAAAAACCTGTTTTTGTCAGTGCATATAACATCAGAATTAACTTCTTTTATTTTTATCATGAGAAGTGTGACACCAAGATGGGTAAAAAAGAAAGTAAAACTCCACTCATCGGACCTGGGCACAAAGAAAACAAAGTAAATAGAAAGAGAGATGGAGAGTGTTGTGACTTGTCAGATGTGTAGTGATAATAAGAGATGTGTAACGAATATCCGAGAATATTTGGTGTTCATGTAGGCATAGATAAAGAACCGTAACTGAAGAATGACTTAACATCAAACTGTCCTGGACAGTCTTATTCAAGTCCAAAAGACCTTAATCCAGAGAACTCATTTTCGGAGACCGTCATAGCGTAACCAGTAGAGCGCTTGTCTCGGGATATGATAGACCTACGTTCGAGCCCACGGTGGGGCGATATGAAGGGCATCCAGCCTTGATACGCTAGTTTCAATCCTTGTGTGTGTCCACCCCAAATTGGTACTAATAATGACACGTAAAACGCATTAAAAAAAATCAAAATAACTTATTCATTATTACGTGCAGAGCGGCAGGACAGTTTGCCTCCCTGTTCTCTTGCTTGAGTCCAAGATCCTGCTTATTTCAAGGGTGTGTTCATGCCTGCTAAGTTGGCAAGGGTTAAAAAACAACAAAGTGAATATGTAATTTATTTTCATTGGCTCTAAGAGGGATCGATTCCGGGTCTGTTTGGTAAGAGAGACCAGTCTGTCCCTCATAGAGCCACAGAAGCATCATAAAACTTTTTATTTTCCTTATGATCATCTTTTCCGATATTAATATATTGTCGCTTTTTCACACTATCCCAGTGTTTCTCAAACTTTTTCACTACCTTTCCCTTTTCAGGAATTTTCAACATTTTCATGGAACCCCTTCCATTTTCTCCCGCGTCCCTCCCCCCATATATGTAATCGATTTTACGTCACGGACTCCCTTTTATACAAAGGGCTAGGACGGTGCCTTCTTGCGAAGGACTTTGGTTCTGGCTGGTGTGATCGTTATTCTGAATGAATGCCCTTTCTAATCTCAGGCCGTGACTCCCACAATCAACATTGCAAAATAAAACGCATATGAAGAGATTGTCCCCGTGAAAATCTTTGGAAAAAGTTAAGACTCTGGGAAAAATAACGCTGAGGCCCCCTAAATTTTTTCCCATGGCCCCCAAGTTGAGAACAACTGAGCTAGCCTATTACAGACTTGTCTTGGCTTAGAGTCAAGAGTATAAAGGTATGATACCCTTCCCAACACTATCACTCTCCATTGATGATGACTTGGGACCTGCAACCAGAGTAACTGGTTTATTCCCCTATTGGTAGAAAATGGCCGAACATACACCCATAAGCCGAAGCCCATCTGAACTCGGTGCCAGGTAGTGCCATTAAGTATATTTGACCGTATAGCTTTGACCCAAAATCAGCACTAGCCTCTAAGAGGTTGGTGAAGCGCAACGACCCAATATGAACATGGAAAATCTGCTATTAAAGACGAGGAGGTAGATCATAGGTCTTTTGGGTCAACACTTTGACTTTAGAACCTAAGTTTTGGGGAAAGAGAAGGAAAGGATTGTGGCACCCATCGTTTCTGACAGATAGTGCCAACTCACCAAGCTTATTGATAACACTAATAGATGTTTAGAGTCAATTGTTGAACAGATTGAAGAAGTCAGCACTTTTGATCTTAAACCTTTTTTTGGGGGAAGAGAAGGAAAGAATCGTGGCGTCCGGCGTTTATGTTGGCCACTTGCACCTAAACAAACTTAGTTAGTTCTCTGTTAGATGTGTAAGAACAATTGTTGAACAGTTCTTTTCTGAACTGAGTGAAATGAACGAGGGTTAGTGGAATTAAGCTCTGTGGATAACCTATTAGATGTGTGGGGTCAACTGTTGAATAGTAACTTTTAGATCTTCATTAAGAAAAGAAGGGCATATGGAAGCAGTCTCAGTGAGTATGTTATTAGATGTGTGAAGTCAAATGTTAAGCAGTTTCTTCGAGAGCAAAGAGAAGAAAAGGAGGAGAGATGGAATCAAGTATGTTATTAGATATGTGGGTCAGTTGTTGAACAGTTCCTTCGAGAGGCGAGGAAAGAAAAGGAGCGGGTAATGGAATCCATACTCTCTAGCCACTTTTATTTTAGCAGTTTTTATCTAAGGACTATCACTGAGAACACTATTAGATGTGTGGAACCAACTATTAAACAGCTTCCTCAAGAGCCGAGTGAAGAGAAAAAGACATTTAGATGTTAAGAGTCAGTGAGCTGAGTGAAGAGAAGGAAGGAGTAGTGGATCCAGTCTTGTTTTATATCCCGTGTTGCCTCAGCATGCACATTGAGTACACGTATTTGATGTGCAACTCAGTTGTAGAACGGTTCCTTCACGAGGTGGGGTAAAAAAAATAACTGACCAGTTGCTTTTGTCTCAAAAAAAAAAATGTTTTAGGTAATCGTTAATTTTTCCCCTTTTCAGTGAAATGCCAGACTATAGATAAACTATAGCCAGGGGAGAGAGAGAAAGGAGAGAGAGAGAGAGAGAGAGAGAGAGAGAGAGAGAGAGAGAGAGAGAGAGAGAGAGAGAGAGAGAGAGAGAGAGAGAGAGAGAGAGAGAGAGAGAGAGAGAGCTTTCCAAATTAGAGTTTGTAATTATGCAAATCTTCAAACGCTAGAGTCCAATCTCTTATTTGAATTCTCCTCGTGTGTGTTTTTTTTTTCATTAATTTGTTTACTTAATAGTTTTTCTTATGCACTTGTTTGTTTATTTGTTAATATTTTATTTATTTAATGATTCATTTGTATATTTATATCATTATTTCCTTCGTTATTGTACTAATCACAAATTTCAGTATCCTCTAAGAGGAGATAATTATTTATTCACTTTTTTTGTCTGACACCGGGACGGGCAAAGAAAATTGCTCTCATCGGGCTTAGGAAACAAGACACTATTGACGAAAAAGCAGCAACTTAAGGACTAGGCAGAAATAAAGAGAATTATGAACCAGACTAAGACAGGCTGAAAGAATAATTAGAATAATCATGAGATAAAGAGCAAAGATTGCTCTGTATTTACCATCATTTGCGTGTGTGTGTGTGTGTGTGTGTGTGTATACATATATATATATATATATATATATATATATATATATATATATATATATATATATATATATATATATGTATATATATATATATATATATATATATATATATATATATATATATATATATATATATATATATATATATATCTATATATATATATATATGTGTGTGTGTGTGTGTGTGTGTGTTTGCATATATATATATATATATATATATATATATATATATATATATATATATATATATATATATATATATATATATATATATATATATATATATATATATATATATATATATATATATGATAGATATATATATATATAGATAGATATATATATATAGTATATATATATATATATATATATATATATATATATATATATATATATATATATATATATATATATATATATATATATATATATTTAACAATTTGGGAACCGAAAAGGACTGAGCACAGCTGAGTGTTATAAAATAAAAATAAAAATCTTTTGAAAAATGTTTTCTTTTTTTACATTGCAACTGACAGAATATTTTTCAGATATATATATGGTATTCCATGGAAAAATATTATTTTCTACTTCCAGCACGGTTGAGAGCTGGGGGACGTGAGAGACCATATTATATGTTCTTTTCTTGTCAAAATAATTTTTACTTGGTATCTGCAGGTAGGGGGTTAGAATACTTTCTTCATGTTCTCCTGCGTATCATGAGTCGATTAAATGGGGAAGAGCG
>JAXCGZ010001256.1:15000-17500 GCA_037179515.1 Halocaridina rubra
ATATATATATATATATATATATATATATATATATATATATTCACACGCATACACTCACGAAAGCTATAATCCCCTTATAAGGGGGTGGCTGGGCTAAAGCAAAAAACCTTGAATACTTGTGAGAGGAAATACAGAAGCGAGACTTCCCTATCCCTTCGCTCCGTCCCATTTAGTCGACTTTTATAACTCGCATGGAATAACGGAGGAGATATTCTTGTCCCCCCCCCACCTCAGGAGGAATATATATATATATATATATATATATATATTATATATATATATATATATATATATATATATATATATATATATATATATATATATATATATAAGTCAAAGTATTGTCTTTGACTCAGCTACCCTCCTTATAAGGGGGAATATATATATATATATATATATATATATATATATATATATATATATATATATATATATATATATATATATATATATATATATATATATATATATATATACATATATATATATATATATATATATATATATATATAGATAGATAGATAGATAGATAGATATAGATAAATTGATAGATAGATATAGATAGGGAGGTAAGCCGAGGCTTGTGAGAAATAATGACCAATATGAATATGGGAAAAGATAATATCATCTCTTTCCTTGTATAATGCCTGGCTTTTATCTTTTCTTAAATGAATATTATCAATGCCTTGTATATCGTCCCTAAAGTATAATCATTATAACGCATTTAACGCCTCTTCGTGAATGTTCGCAGCCATAAATTGTGTCCATAATTAATGCAATAGACTGTTCTTCTTACTAACAGCCAAATATTTATATTTATGATCCACGTTGCCACTCTTGTAGATATATTAACATGGAGGTAGTGAAAGGAGCTAAAGAGAGATGAAAAGTTTTAACACGCCACTCAGAATGTCTCTTCGAACTTGAGACATTTTATGTGAATTGCGAAGTCAGAGCTTCTTCGACTGAGCCATGGCCGACAGGTTAAATTAAGATTCTAAAGTACAACTTTGATTAGGTCACCGATAGATGAGGCAATTGCCCGGGTGACCCAAAACCCCGCCCAGGTTCTCGAGCACCGTGAATGCAAATACCCTTGGGAACGCCAGCAGCAACAACTGGTCACCGAGAAATTTCGTCTTAATCACAAAGAACTCTTCAGTAACTTTTATAGATCCTACCCATGTGTATTTACTCGCCCTTCCGTGATATCGTTTTAGTATACTACGTCAAGTTTACTGGCTTAATATATATTTTACCATCATGTAATAATGATACTTGCAATCAGTATAAACTAGGGGTGGCGAACCCTCGGCCCGCGTGCCATTTGCGGCTCTTAGGGATTCAATTAGCTGGTTTTGGAGGCATGTTGACTGAGATTCTTATTTAAAAATTATATTTAATAATAAAAACTAGTGCTTGAGAAAAATAGATTCATTAATTATTTATTGGGCATGAACTTAAACTATCTCTAGATATAAAAGCGTTTAAAGCCTGTGATAGTAAAAACACTTAAAAACTTAAATCCTAATATCAATATTCTATTATTTAATGACTAATAGTGCTGCCACACTGCATGCGATATGCTTTTTAAGGTCATAGGTCACGGATTTCCTGAAGAGTCAGTAACAAGACTTGACTCATGATCTCTAATGCAAACGGCCTCACTGATTTCACTGATTCCAGTATGGCCACTCGCGTTAGATCATGTGCACGACGTCTTTTCTCAAACCTGCTAGACTCTCTACCCTCTGCCTTCGCAGCATATCGCGTTCAGTGTGGCCGTACCTTAAGAGACGACGGAAATAAATACTCTCACTTCCACGTACTTTGACAAAAATTCAAGTGAAAAACTTTCGACTTTTATGTTATAGAACGAGTGTTCTTTTTTGGTATGGTAGACTATTCTCAAAGCCGTGAAATCTTCAATGTTATTATTTTGTAATATCCTCTCCTTCATATTAAACCGGATATCGCTTCTCCGTCGCCCCAAAAAATATTACCGTTGTATATGGTCATAAGTTTGATCTGATTTTTGCCCTATTTCCGAAATAGTACATCTATTTTGACCAGTTTGTAAATAACCTTTTTTTTCCTCTTTCCTAAAGGTTTTTACCATTTTTTTTTTCGTGTCCATAATTTTTTATTATTTCTTCTTATCTAGCATATTTGCTCACATTTCTCTCTTTTTTGCAGTTTTCCTTGAATTCTTAAGTATTTTTCTCTAGTTTTACATTATTTTCATAGTATTTTATCCTATTTTACGTAATTACTACGGAATTTTATCCAATTTCCCTTATTTCGAAAGTATTGAGATCTGTTCTGCATCATTTATAAGGAATTTTAATCCTTTTTTCCCTATTTCCAAAGTAATTTATCCAATCTATCCCTTCTTTCAAAGTATATTCATCTGTTTTGCATTATTTGTCAAGTATTTTATCCTATTTTTGCCTATTTTCAAAATACTTTTTCCTATTTCCCAATATTTGTCAAGAATTTT
>JAXCGZ010001257.1:2500-22039 GCA_037179515.1 Halocaridina rubra
CTAAAATCTAGATATATTGTGTCACATTCTTTGCCGCAATCTACTGCCTCGTAAACTTCTGAATAAAAAGACAGTAAGTTTGTAAGGCACGAAAAACCCTTAAGAAACCCGTGTTGTGAAAGTTTTATCAGTCTGTGTAATTCTAGATGTGCCCTTATTTTATTTGCAATTATGGAGAATCTTACCCACTGTTGACGTTAAACTTACCGGCCTATAATTATTCTTTTTAACTCGTTCTCCTTTTTTAAATATTGGTACCACATGTGCCAATTTCCACTCCATGGGGACCGATCCTAATTTTATTGAATTATTAAATAATGCAGTTAGTGGACAACTAAGCTCTTCCTTGCATTCCTTTAATATTCTAGCATATATTCCATCAGGTCCCGGAGATTTATGAGCCTTTAATTTATCTATTTCTTTAATTACCTCCTCTCTCGTAATATTTATTGAACTAAGTATTTTATCGGGACTGTCTCTGTAAATGGATTCTACTTCCGGAATATTTTCCAAGTTTTCATTGGTAAATACAGATAAGAAATAATCATTTAAACATGTACACATCACTTTATCGTCATCTGTGATATGGCCATTGGCTACTTCAATTGGTCCGACTTTTTCCTTAAATTTTGTTTGATAATGTTGATAAAACCCTTTAGGATTTTCTTTAGCTTCTCCTGCTATTCTAACTTCGTATTTTCTTTTCGACTCTCTAACTATCTTTTTAACTTCCCTGTTTAACTGTATATATTGCTGCCTCACATGCTCTTCACCTCTTTTTAGTTTCCTGTATATTCCTCTTTTAATACCTATAAGATTCTTTATTCTATTGTTCATCCACTTAGGATCATTTTTTCTTGATCTGCAATGTTTCATGGGAATATAGTCTCTCTGACTATTCTTAAGAGTCATGACAAAATTGTTATATTCCCCATCCAAATTTATATTAACTGACGGACTGCTGTTCTCTCCTGTGAGAGAATTTAATGTATTGATCTTATTTTGTGATAATCCTTGGCATGTGGTACTTATAACTAGTATTGTCTTTTATAGTACCCATTTTAACTACTTTACATTTTTCAACATTAAATTCCATTTGCCATTTGTCCGACCATTCAGATAATCTATTTAGATCTTCCTGTAAAGCATGAATGTCTTCTTTTCCATTTATAGTTCTACCTATTTTAGTGTCGTCTGCGAATTTACTTAGGTTACTACTGATATCCGAATCCAGATCATTTAGATATACGATGAATAATAGGGGACCCAGTACCGAGCCTTGTGGTACCCCGCTAGTAACCGAGCCCCACTCTGATTTCTCTCCATTTATGCAAACCCTCTGTTTTCTGTCTTCTAACCATTGTTTGATCCATCTGAGAACAGCTCCTCCTATACCATGAGCTTCCAGCTTTGTAACTAATCTTTTGTGAGGAACTCTATCAAAAGCTTTGCTAAAATCTAGATATACTGTGTCATATTCTTTGCCACAATCTACTCCCTCGTAAACTTCTTAATAAAAAGACAGTAAGTTTGTAAGGCACGAAAAACCCTTAAGAAACCCGTGTTGTGAAAGTTTTATCAGTCTGTGTAATTCTAGATGTGCCCTTATTTTATTTGCAATGATGGATTCTAGAATCTTACCCACTGTTGACGTTAAACTTACCGGCCTATAATTATTCTTTTTAACTCGTTCTCCTTTTTTAAATATTGGTACCACATCTGCCAATTTCCACTCCATGGGTACCGATCCTAATTTTATTGAATTATTAAATAATGCAGTTAGTGGACAACTAAGCTCTTCCTTGCATTCCTTTAATATTCTAGCATATATTCCATCAGGTCCCGGAGATTTATGAGCCTTTAATTTATCTATTTCTTTTATTACCTCCTCTCTCGTAATATTTATTGAACTAAGTATTTTATCGGGACTGTCTCTGTAAATGGATTCTACTTCCGGAATATTTTCCAAGTTTTCATTGGTAAATACAGATAAGAAATAATCATTTAAACATGTACACATCACTTTATCGTCATCTGTGATATGGCCATTGGCTACTTCAATTGGTCCGACTTTTTCCTTAAATTTTGTTTGATAATGTTGATAAAACCCTTTAGGATTTTCTTTAGCTTCTCCTGCTATTCTAACTTCGTATTTTCTTTTCGACTCTCTAACTATCTTTTTAACTTCCCTGTTTAACTGTATATATTGCTGCCTCACCTGCTCTTCACCTCTTTTTAGTTTCCTGTATATTCCCCTTTTAATACCTATAAGATTCTTTATTCTATTGTTCATCCATTTAGGGTCATTTTTTCTTGATCTGCAATGTTTCATGGGAATATAGTCTCTCTGACTATTCTTAAGAGTCATGACAAAATTGTTATATTCCTCATCCAAATTTATATTAACTGACGGACTGCTGTTCTTTCCTGTGAGAGAATTTAATGTATTGATCTTATCATGTGATAATCCTTGGCATGTGGTACCCAAATTTCGGGGTAATCCGCTACCTGCGACCTGACCTGCTGGATTAACTACCCACATCTGTACCCCAGAAATCCCTTCCCATACCTCATTAGATAATTTGGTTTTTAAGCCCTCAAAATCTCCTGCTCTATAAAGTTTGGAACAATATTCTTATTTTCCTTTATAGTTTCTTTGAAAATTATGTTAAATCTAATGGAATCATGGTCACTGTTGCCCAATTTTTCACCAACTTCTAAATTTGTAACCATATTCTCTCTATTACTAAGAACTAAATCTAGTGTATTCACCGCCGTGTTGCTTCAACTACATGCTGAGAAAGGAAATTATCTTCTACTACTTCCAAAAACCCCTTAGAGCTGCTATCACCTGTTATGGTTTCCCAGTTAATATGTCTAAAATTAAAATCGCCTACAATGCAAACTCTATTTGACCTGGTCACTTTAGAAATTTCATCATATATAACTTGCGACTCTATATTGTCTAGATCAGGTCGTCTGTAGACTACTCCTACAACTAGACTTTCTATATTATTTTTAATTTCAACCCATAAGGTTTCTGAATTTAGATTTGTCTTAATTCCAGACTTAATGCAGCTTCTGAGGCTATCTTTAATATACATAATTACCCCTCCCCCTCTTTTATCTGCACTACGATCAGCATAATAAAGTTTATATCCTGTAATTATGTACTCAGATTTAAGGTGTTTGCTTTTTATATTAATCCAACTTTCACTAATGCATATTATATCCAGTCTCTCACTACATAGTTGTAGGAGTAGTCTACAGACCACCTGATCTAGATAATATAGAGTCGCAAGTTATATACGATGAAATTTCTAAAGTGAGCAGGTCAAATAGAGTTTGCATTGTAGGCGATTTTAATTTTAGACATTTTAACTGGGAAACCATAACAGGTGATAGTAGCTCTAAGGAGTTTTTGGAAGTAGTAGAAGACAATTTCCTTTCTCAGCATGTACATGAAGCAACACGGGGGGTGAATACACTAGATTTAGTTCTTAGTAATAGAGAGAATATGGTTACAAATTTAGAAGTTGGTGAAAAATTGGGCTACAGTGACCATGATTCCATTAGATTTAACATAATTTTCAAGGAAACTATAAAGGAAAATAAGAATATTGTTCCAAACTTAAGAGCAGGAGATTTTGAGGGCTTAAAAACTAAATTATCTAATGAGGCATGGGAAGGGATTTCTGGGGTACAGATGTGGGTAGTTAATCCAGCAGGTCAGGTCGCAGGTAGCGGATTACCCCAAAATTTGAGTACCACATGCCAAGGATTATCACACGATAAGATCAATACATTAAATTATCTCACAGGAAAGAACAGCAGCCCGTCAGTTAATATAAATTTGGATGAGGAATATAACAATTTTGTCATGACTCTTAAGAATAGTCAGAGAGACTATATTCCCATGAAACATTGCAGATCAAGAAAAAATGACCCTAAATGGATGAACAATAGAATAAAGAATCTTATAGGTATTAAAAGAGGAATATACATGAAACTAAAAAGAGGTGAAGAGCAGGTGAGGCAGCAATATATACAGTTAAACAGGGAAGTTAAAAAGATAGTTAGAGAGTCGAAAAGAAAATACGAAGTTAGAATAGCAGGAGAAGCTAAAGAAAATCCTAAAGGGTTTTATCAACATTATCAAACAAAATTTAAGGAAAAAGTCGGACCAATTGAAGTAGCCAATGGCCATATCACAGATGACGATAAAGTGATGTGTACATGTTTAAAAGATTATTTCTTATCTGTATTTACAAATGAAAACTTGGAAAATATTCCAGAAGTAGAATCCATTTACAGAGACAGTCCCGATAATATACTTAGTTCAATAAATATTACGAGAGAGAAGGTAATAAAAGAAATAGATAAATTAAAGGCTCATAAATCTCCGGGACCTGATGGAATATATGCTAGAATATTAAAGGAATGCAAGGAAGAGCTTAGTTGTCCTCTAACTGCATTATTTAATAATTCAATAAAATTAGGATCGGTACCCATGGAGTGGAAATTGGCAGATGTGGTACCAATATTTAAAAAAGGAGAACGTGTTAAAAAGAATAATTATAGGCCGGTAAGTTTAACGTCAACAGTGGGTAAGATTCTAGAATCCATAATTGCAAATAAAATAAGGGCACATCTAGAATTACACAGACTGATAAAACTTTCACAACACGGGTTTCTTAAGGGTTTTTCGTGCCTTACAAACTTACTGTCTTTTTATTCAGAAGTTTACGAGGCAGTAGATTGTGGCAAAGAATATGATACAATATATCTAGATTTTAGCAAAGCTTTTGATAGAGTTCCTCACAAAAGATTAGTTAAAAAGCTGGAAGCTCATGGTATAGGAGGAGCTGTTCTCAGATGGATCAAACAATGGTTAAAAGACAGAAAACAGAGGGTTTGCATAAATGGAGAGAAATCAGAGTGGGGCTCGGTTACTAGCGGGGTACCACAAGGCTCGGTACTGGGTCCCCTATTATTCATCGTATATCTAAATGATCTGGATTCGGATATCAGTAGTAACCTAAGTAAATTCGCAAACGACACTAAAATAGGTAGAACTATAAATGGAAAAGAAGACATTCATGCTTTACAAGAAGATCTAAATAGATTATCTGAACGGTCGGACAAATGGCAAATGGAATTTAATGTTGAAAAATGTAAAGTAGTTAAAATGGGTACTATAAAAGACAATACTAGTTATAAGCTAAATAACCATGAAATCATGAGTTCTCAGTGTGAAAGGGATTTGGGAGTTCTTGTGAGTAGTAGTCTTAAGCCAAGAGAGCAATGCACAGCAGTCAGAAATAAAGCAAACAGAATTTTAGGATTTATCTCAAGAAGCGTCAGCAATAGGACGGAAAAAGTTATTTTGCAGCTCTATCTTGCATTAGTTAGGCCCCATTTAGATTATGCTGTGCAATTCTGGTCACCCTATTATAGAATGGAAATTGAATCCTTGGAGAGAGTGCAGCGAAGAATGACCAAGATGATACACAATATCAGAAATCTACCATATGAGGACAGATTAAAAAAACTTAATCTACATTCTCTAGAGAGGCGAAGAGTTAGGGGGGATATGATTGAAGTGTATAAATGGTTTAAAGGGATTAACAAGGGAGATATTAATAAAGTTTTAAAAATTCATGATCAAACCAGAACTCGTAATAATGGATTTAAGCTTGATAAATTTAGGTTCAGAAGGGAAATTGGTAAAAATTGGTTTGGTAATAGAGTAGCTGATGCATGGAACAAGCTTCCTAGTAGGATAGTAAATGCCAATACCTTAGACACCTTCAAATGTAGATTAGATAGACATATGACAGAGGTAGGGTGGGTATGAATAGGTTAGTGCTTATTAGAAAAATCATAAAAAGAAAAATAGAATAAATAAGTAGAGTAGAATAGAATAGGTTAGACATGCTGAAAATACAATTCAAAAATGGAGCTGCCTCGTGTGTGCCAGTAGGCATGTTGCAGTGTCCTCTATTCTTATGTTCTTATGTTCTTATACTATGGCTCTCAGTTCTTCTATCTTGTTACCTAAACTACGGCTATTTGTATAATATACTTTTAAACTTTCTCTAGCTTCACCCTTCTTGTGGCTATTCTTTTTGTTAATATTTGTTCTATGTAACAAATGGTTCTTATCCTTAGACTCCCAGTTATTTGACCCACTATTTACTGAACCCTTACTGACTAATTTCTCTGCACAAGTATTAATCATTTCATTATTTGTGTCTAACAAAACCCCCCTACCTCTCTGTCTATCATACCAGCCAATACCGAGACACCTGAATTAGAAAGATACACTCCATCCCTTGCATTCATATGCTTACGACTAGTGAAGTGATCCCACCCGTCTATAAAACCTATATTATTCTCCTAACAGAAGACTTTCATCCTAGCATTTACTCCTATAGCTCGAGACCACCACTCTGAACTTTGGCTAAGCCTAGGGAGAATACCACACATCACAGGAACTGCACCCCTTTTCCTGATCTTATCCAGGGCTTGTCTATGCAACCTAATCAGCTCTTCACTTCTACCATCCTGCACGTCATTTCCCCCAGCTATCAAACAGACAACATCTTTTTTCTCAATCCAGCTATTTATTGACTCACCCACCTTCTTCATACCTGCTCCAGGAAAAAAATATTTTCCTCTAACTTTATGCCTGAGTTTCCTGTCTACATATCTGCATAGTGAATCCCCTACAATTACCAAAGAACGAGACTTATTCGGAGGATGGGTTACTCCGACCTTGGGAGACTTACCTAGGCTCTTGACTTGAGAGCTTTTCCCACTTCCATTTCTACGATCGCTAGTACACCTATCTGACTTATGGGTCCTGAAGAATTACTGCCGTCACTGTCACCTTCATCTCTAAATGAACTAAATGAATTAGCAACTTGTAGTCTAAAAGTATCATTTTTCTTAAGAACCATCTTCGTTGAATCCTTATTCACAACTTTCCAGTCGTCTTCTCTATTCGATTGTCCCTTCCTGGTTAACACCTCTACCTTACCTCTCAGATCCCTGTTCTCCTCAGCTAAGGATCTGACCTCCTGCCTGACTGCGGCCAACTCATTTCTTAAATCAAAAATGAGTCTGCTTGCGTCAGACGAGGACAAATCCCCAGCACAGCCATAAACAGCACCAACAACGACACCACCACCAACACCACTATCACTAACACCGCCAGCACAAAGAACACCACCACTCTCCATTGTACTAAGTATGGACAAGACTAGAGCTACTGGAAGCACGTCCTCACTGGATGAACCCAGGAACTAAAAGAACTATTTAAGGTGGGAGGAGATGTTCCTGACACAAATTATCTCTTTATGGGCGATTTTGTTGACAGAGGTTTCTATAGTGTCGAGACTTTCCTTTTACTCTTAGCATTAAAGGTGAGTCGAGTTTTCTGTTTAAAAAGTGTATATGCCTCTGCTACAGGTTTTTCGACTTGTAACGGAGATGTATGTTGATAAATAGGTTAAAATTTGCGGCGGTGGTTTGTAAAAAAATGCATAGGACTGCAATGTGTACAATGCACACTGTAATGTGTACATAAACTTTTATGCTATGTTAATGGATTTTTTTTGTTATATGACCTTTATATTCATCTTGGAAAATGTAGGGTATGCATTCCCTTAGGGAAAGTGTTTCATAAGTTTTAAATGTTGCAAGTTGAAACGATATAAATCGAGGATTGCTTTAGATTTTTTCTGTTAATAGGTTATGCAGTTTAACAATAATGACTAATTAATCTGGCAGGCTTTCATATTTTTATCAGATTTAACCCTCTATGATACACAGCACGCAGTACTTTTTTGTATGTCCAGAACTGCAGCAATTGTGAAGTATGCTCAGATTCTGCTTCAGGAAAAATCTTTAGATTGGTTTGTTCTGTCGTTTGTCCAGCACTTTGGTGCTTACCTGTTGTTTTATTCATAGAAATATTTGCTTATTATTGGTTTTAAGGTAGATTTTCCTTAAAATCGCATTTGTTGGTTCCAGAATTGTTTTATTTTTGTGGATTTTTTTTATAAATTTAATTTAATACATGAGATTAGGTTTGGATTATTTTTATTTCTCTCCTAAATACCTTTAGAATGTATTATTGGATCAAAACTTGTGGTCAGATACTCGATTCCATCTTTAGATATGTCTTGACTTGTTCGTTTTAGTTTTCAAGTGCTTTATACACTTTTAAGATATAGGTTCCATTTACAATATTTTTTAAATACTGTATTATAGATATGGAGGCATTTGTTTCTATAAAGTAATATGCTTACTCCTACTCATTAAGCCCTCATAAAAATGTCGTTGTGCGGTTTTTTCTCATTATCTTTAATTTTCTAATTCATAGGTTAGGTATCCAGACAGAATCACCATTATTCGAGGAAACCATGAATCTCGTCAAATCACACAAGTCTCTGGGTTCTATGATGAATGTTTAAGAAAATATGGTTCAATTGCAGTTTGGAGATACTGCACAGATATATTTTATTATCTTCCTTTAGCGGCCATTATCGATGGAAAAGTGAGTTGTATTTTTGTAAATATCTTCTCTTCTCAATACTGGTGTCCATCTTCTTATAAGAGCTTAAATGATGCAGTATTAAACATGTGCAAGCCGAAAATACTAAGAACTATAAAAATTCAAAACATTAACCCCCCAAAAAATATAGCAATCAGAAATTACGGTTAGATGTAATTTTAAGTTGTATTAGTTAAAAGTAGGTTAATTACAAGGTAAGTGATGGATGAATGAATGACATTACATTAATATAGGTAAAGAAACACATCCTTTGCAAAGTATCGACTCTCTTATATAAGGTTTTTGACTGTACGCAAATTTTGACTTTCTCAGCGAGTGGTGGAACCAATTGATCACGTAAGTTTAGGGATAACTGTACTGTATATTTTGTACTTAAATCTTTCCTAATGCATTTATCCTTGAATAGGGGTTTTGAATATTTGGAAAGTAGTTAGTCAATTTGCATTTGCTTTTCTTTTTTTTTCCTCATATAGTAAGAAAATAGTGTTTTTTTTCCAGTACCAGATTAAATTCTAAATGATTGAAATTGCATGCAAGGAAGCAACAAAATCAGATTTTCATATAATGTATGCTTTGTGTTGCAGATATTTTGCGTTCATGGCGGTTTGTCTCCCAGTATCCAGACTCTAGATCAAATACGAGCTATTGATCGCAAACAAGAAGTACCCCATGATGGTCCAATGTGTGATCTGCTATGGTCAGATCCTGAAGGTAATAATGATGATTTCAAAGCGCTGTGTACAGAGACATTCTTATACTTCTTACCCTAACAATCTTCTTTGAGCAAAATAACACTCAAATGGGGCCAGGTTAAAAAAGGGGACACTAGAGGTTACCTTATGGAATGTAAAATTTGGTAATTGCTTGAAATTGTTCACTAAATATTGAGAACAGACACTTCTCTACGTACGAACATCCGTAGATACGAACGATGTATATGTTGTACGAGAGATGAAAAGGCATTTGTACTACCGTCTCCTAACAACAACGATGATGTAATAATAATAATCATGAATTGTTTGTAATGTTATTTTAATAACTATAGAATGGTGAAAGGAGACGTAAATTTACTTTTCCTTTTTTGGTTCTTTTTATTGCAACAGGTGCTCTCATATGATGCACTTTTGTAAAGTCGTAGAGAAAATATTTATTCCTAACACCATGAGAATTTCCCATTGGCTATTACAGTATAAGAAAGTTTTTTGCTTTAATCCTTTCTTTTTCCTTTCAGCTTTATATGTTGCATAATATAAATCGTAGAATATAATCTTAATAGTGGCTCATCTTTGGTTTAATGTGTTACAGATACACAAGGTTGGGGAGTAAGCCCCCGAGGTGCAGGATATCTGTTTGGCTCAGATGTTGTTGCACAATTTAATGATACAAATGGGATTGACATGATTTGTCGAGCGCATCAATTAGTAATGGAAGGTTACAAGTGGCATTTTAACAACACCGTACTCACAGTTTGGTCTGCTCCTAATTACTGTTATAGGTATGTTTAATACATTTTTATTGGTTTGTTCCTCATGCAGATGGTGAATATAAGGATCCTCTCAAATGCACCAATTGATTTTTCCTGTATGGTCATGGATTCCATTTTTCCTTTGAAATAATCAATGGAGTTAAAATATTGTTGTTAGTAGTTCACTTCAAACATCAATATATTTGGTATTACTGACTGTAGCATTACTTCTATATCAGGTGTGGAAACGTGGCGGCCATATTAGAACTAGATGAAAATTTGGAATGGAACTTTACCATTTTTGAAGCGGCTCCAAAGGAGAAACGGGAAATACCTGCAAAAAAACCACAAGCAGAATATTTCTTGTAAACTTGAAGGATATTGGATTCCTTTGTGTAAATGTTTTAATATTATTAATAATAAAATAATTTTAATAAAGTTTATAAAAAGCATGTGGCTAAGGCATGATTCAAGAGCTTTTGTTATAGGAGGAGTTTGAAAAGAGAAGCTGATCGAATCCATAAAGAATATGCTCTTGCATATTCAGGAGGATCCAGCGGAAGGTTGAAATTTCAACCTTCCGCTGGAACCTCCTGAATATCCAAGAGCAATATCTTGACTATTAGTCCGATCCGCTTCTCTTTTTAAGGTCCTCCTCCTATAACATGTTTATTGGACCAACAATAATAACTGAAGCAGAAACGACTATTGCAGAGCACCTGTACATTGATCAAATAAAGCTGTTTAAAAAAAAATTACATATGCTCTTGCAAATACTGCCTTTGTGGTGTACCGCATTATTTTAGTTGATACCACAAGCCTTTGCAGAAAAAAAAATCTCATGTCGAGAGAGTAATTGGCTTAGAAGGAAAGTAAAGATCTCAATATGAGTAAGACAGTCCATATACTACATATTCAAATGCCTAAATCTTGAGATACCACAGGGACTGTGTATTTAAGAGCATTATAGTTGGGAGGGAACCTCACAACTACGCTCAAAGAACCTTTTGCTAACATATGAAAAGCAAGTAATTGAGGTCAAGGCTCCCCTAAAATTGCAAGGCCATACAAGGCAAACTGGGCCACATAAAATCTTACTTTCTGCCCATTCAACATCATCTGACCTGTTCATATAACTCTTATTTCCATACTTTGATCCTTGCTAGTGATAAATATGGTTCTCGATAAATAAATCAATAAATACACTTACACCATACTCTTTGATTTATTAACGAGTCCACAGGGTAAAATTTGTCTCGATATTCCAGTTGAAACATTATATAATCAAACTTCGGCCACTGATATTTCCCCTCGCACAAAGACAAAAGGCCCGATTACTTAAACAGTGTAAACCTACGATGTCATAGTGTTAGTTAGCTAGACACAAATGGATTTCATAAACGCATCTGACGCTGTGCTGTGTATGGCTAGGATCCCGTACAAGTCAAGAACACTGAAAATAGGCGAGAATATTGTTCCATTGGAAGTAAAGAACAGGCAGGAATTTGGTTGCGATTAAAGCGGTAAACAAGCTTAACTATTGTTCTAAGAATCTTTTTTAGAAGACCAATTCTTTTAAGATAAAAACTATCCTTATAATAATCTTAACTAATAGAGTAATATGTTGAAAGACACGTTGTTCTGATGAACTACAGAGGAGATAGAGATTATGTAAACATACTAAAGCATCATTGGCTCCATCTATAATCTGAAGATATGTCGGTAGAAAGGGAAAAACTCTTTGAGCACCAATTTTGAATTGAATTCGGAACCTCCTTGTTGTGAAACTTGTACTCTTATGTATGTAATTGAGCTTTATTTCTTATTACAAAGTATGTATATGAACACAGATTTTTTTTCTTTTTAAAGTGGCATTATGATGAACCGCTTCTCATCCTTATATTCAAGTGGTGCTGGCAAAGATATGTTCAAACAATGATAGAGACTTGAACTCGCTACCACTTAGCCTGGAGCCACCTATAAACAGCAGCATAATTTGTTCTTTAGAAAAAAATGAGGCAAAGGAACATTACTTTTTCCTTTATTCCTATTCTCGTGGATCTTTTTCACCCTTTTTATATCGAATTAACAACCATCTGGTTAGCTGCCAGTCACGGTATATAAGGCACCGTAGAAGTTTGTATCTGGGTGGCTGCCCTCTCTCTCTACACCCTGTGCAGTGGGCTCGATCGCCATTCTTTCACTTCCCCGAGTCATTTGCTTTGACAACGGCTGGTTCGTTGCCAGTCACAGTATAAAAGGCACCGTAGAAGTTTGTAGCTGGGTCCATTCATTCGGCATTCATTCATGATTGATTCTGTCAATATCTCTGCTAATACTCAGACGTATTTTTCACTGGTAAGCCGGTTATTGGGTGGACGTAAGAGAGGAGAGACGCTGATTGCCTCTAGCCCCATTCTAGTATACCAATAACAGAAAGCTCTAGGTAATCCTTACCTTACTGGCTGTGACTACCCGGTTATCACCTGCCGGGTAGTTGCAGCTTCTGCATTGAGCTTGCTGAGAGCTGCAGTCAGGTGTTGCATGTAGGTTAAGCCAACAGCACAGAGGGGAGAACTCCGCCCCTGGTGAATTAACACGGTCCACTGTCCCCACACATCTCAGTAACCGCCTTGTAGTTTCCCCACCTCCCCCTTCCCAGTCCTAAGCACGAAAGTCTGTTCCTATTACTATCTTACTTCCTAATCTAGATTCAAATCATTTCTCTATCTAAAATTCCTTTTTAATTAACGAAATATTTGTGATTACTATCTATCTTGGCATCGAAGTTACTTCTATTCTAAATGAACAAATAATGGGCCGAGCCCGGATTGAGAACCGTGATCCCACTGGGGATCCTGCCCAACGTCGGAATGACGTATTTTTATGCCTAGGCAAAAGTAAGATCATAGTTTATAAAGTAATAAACGTCCAATCTGGCTTTATCCTTGTCCTTGCCGACGATGACTTAGAAAAACTATATACACCAGAGTACACAGCCATCTTTACTCATAATAAATTTGATATCACTAAGCCACCGAAGTGAATGCTCAAAGGACAGTAGTCCTCCTTGGTATTCACCAGTATATAACCCAACATGAAGATGACGTAATAAAGGCTAAAACTGAAAAGCATAAACAGGGCAATAGAGTAGAAGCGATAATCAGGATACTCAACAACAAATATCTGCTATATTCGCTTCCAAAACATAAGTATGGCCAAATTAGTCAGAATCCAGGGGCTCCTTCTGCTCAATATAAGACTTAATGAAAAAAACATCGAAGAAGAAATATAGGTTCATTTAAATACTTGCATGAAATGCTACAGTTTCGACCACACTACTAAAGAGTGTAAGAATGAAACCACAATCTGTTCCTAATGTGCCCAGGAAGGGCATAGATGGAATGAAAACAAATGCATAAGTAGGATAAAAAAACAAGAATGCATTAATTGCTCGGGTGAGCACTCCACACTCGCTGCATGGTGTCTTGAAAGAAAACAGAGAAGAAAAGATAAACAGGCTGAGATTAGAAAAGCAAAGAAAATACCCAAACCTACATTTGCTAGGATGTTGAAGGCAGCCAACCCCCTCTCCTCGGGAAGACCAATACAACAAGAATTTAAATTCCCAAGCAATGCTGATAAAATGACCACTGTGATAATCAGTGGTATAGTTTATGGCCAAATTAGTCTCCCTAAGACTGTACCAGCCGACCCTAGATTATCTACAACACAAGATGCTGTATCTGTAACTGTAGAACAAGTGAGTGAAGAAGAGGAAGAGAGGATGGATGATAAAAGCGAACCAGAAGAAGGGCAATCTTCTCAGAGTAAGAAAAAACGACCAACTCGGTGTTTTAATCTGTCCTCATATGGCAGATTTCTGATATTGTGTATCATCTTGGTCATTCTTCGCTGCACTCTCTCCAAGGATTCAATTTCCATTCTATAATAGGGTGACCAGAATTGCACAGCATAATCTAAATGAGGCCTAACTAATGCAAGATAGAGCTGCAAAATAACTTTTTCCGTCCTATTGCTAACGCTTCTTGAGATAAATCCTAAAATTCTGTTTGCTTTATTTCTGACTGCTGTGCATTGCTCTCTTGGCTTAAGACTACTACTCACAAGAACTCCCAAATCCCTTTCACACTGAGAACTCATGATTTCATGGTTATTTAGCTTATAACTAGTATTGTCTTTTATAGTACCCATTTTAACTACTTTACATTTTTCAACATTAAATTCCATTTGCCATTTGTCCGACCATTCAGATAATCTATTTAGATCTTCCTGTAAAGCATGAATGTCTTCTTTTCCATTTATAGTTCTACCTATTTTAGTGTCGTCTGCGAATTTACTTAGGTTACTACTGATATCCGAATCCAGATCATTTAGATATACGATGAATAATAGGGGACCCAGTACCGAGCCTTGTGGCACCCCGCTAGTAACCGAGCCCCACTCTGATTTCTCTCCATTTATGCAAACCCTCTGTTTTCTGTCTTTTAACCATTGTTTGATCCATCTGAGAACAGCTCCTCCTATACCATGAGCTTCTAGCTTTTTAACTAATCTTTTGTGAGGAACTCTATCAAAAGCTTTGCTAAAATCTAGATATATTGTATCATATTCTTTGCCACAATCCAATGCCTCGTAAACTTCTGAATAAAAAGACAGTAAGTTTGTAAGGCACGAAAAACCCTTAAGAAACCCGTGTTGTGAAAGTTTTATCAGTCTGTGTAATTCTAGATGTGCCCTTATTTTATTTGCAATTATGGATTCTAGAATCTTACACACTGTTGACGTTAAACTTACCGGCCTATAATTATTCTTTTTAACTCGTTCTCCTTTTTTGAATATTGGTACCACATCTGCCAATTTCCACTCCATGGGTACCGATCCTAATTTTATTGAATTATTAAATAATGCAGTAAGTGGACAACTAAGCTCTTCCTTGCATTCCTTTAATATTCTAGCATATATTCCATCAGGTCCCGGAGATTTATGAGCCTTTAATTTATCTATTTCTTTTATTACCTCCTCTCTCGTAATATTTATTGAACTAAGTATTTTATCGGGACTGTCTCTGTAAATGGATTCTACTTCCGGAATATTTTCCAAGTTTTCATTGGTAAATACAGATAAGAAATAATCATTTAAACATGTACACATCACTTTATCGTCATCTGTGATATGGCCATTGGCTACTTCAATTGGTCCGACTTTTTCCTTAAATTTTGTTTGATAATGTTGATAAAACCCTTTAGGATTTTCTTTAGCTTCTCCTGCTATTCTAACTTCGTATTTTCTTTTCGACTCTCTTACTATCTTTTTATCTTCCCTGTTTAACTGTATATATTGCTGCCTCACATGCTCTTCACCTCTTTTTAGTTTCCTGTACATTCCTCTTTTAATACCTATAAGATTCTTTATTCTATTGTTCATCCATTTAGGGTCATTTTTTCTTGATCTGCAATGTTTCATTGGAATATAGTCTCTCTGACTATTCTTAAGAGTCATGACAAAATTGTTATATTCCTCATCCAAATTTATATTAACTGACGGACTGCTGTTCTTTCCTGTGAGAGAATTTAATGTATTGATCTTATCTTGTGATAATCCTTGGCATGTGGTACTCAAATTTTGGGGTAATCCGCTACCTGTGACCTGACCTGCTGGATTAACTACCCACATCTGTACCCCAGAAATCCCTTCCCATACCTCATTAGATCATTTAGTTTTTAAGCCCTCAAAATCTCCTGCTCTAAAGTTTGGAACAATATTCTTATTTTCCTTTATAGTTTCCTTGAAAATTATGTTAAATCTAATGGAATCATGGTCGCAGTTGCCCAATTTTTCACCAACTTCTAAATTTGTAACCATATTCTCTCTATTACTAAGAACTAAATCTAGTATATTCACCCCCCGTGTTGCTTCAAGTACATGTTGAGAAAGGAAATTGTCTTCTACTACTTCCAAAAACTCCTTAGAGCTACTATCACCTGTTATGGTTTCCCCAGTTAATATGTCTAAAATTAAAATCGCCTACAATGCAAACTCTATTTGACCTGGTTACTTTAGAAATTTCATCGTATATAACTTGCGACTTTATATTATCTAGATCAGGTGGTCTGTAGACTACTCCTACAACTAGACTTTCTATATTATTTTTAATTTCAACACATAAGGTTTCTGAATTTAGATTTGTCTTAATTCCAGACTTAATGCAGCTTCTGAGGCTATCTTTAATATACATAATTACCCCTCCCCCTCTTCTATCTGCACTACGATCAGCATTATAAAGTTTATATCTTGTAATTATGTACTCAGCTTTAAGGTGTTTGCTTTCTAAATTAATCCAACTTTCACTAATGCATATTATATTCGGTCTCTCACTACATACTATGGCTCTCAGTTCTTCTATCTTGTTACCTAAACTACGGCTATTTGTATAATATACTTTTAAACTTTCTCCAGCTTTACCCTTCTTGTGGCTATTCTTTTTGTTAATATTTTTTCTATGTAACAAATGGTTCTTATCCTTAGACTCCCAGTTATTTGACCCACTATTTACTGAACCTTTACTGACTAATTTCTCTGCACAAGTATTAATCATTTCATTATTTGTGTCTAACAAAACCCCCCTACCTCTCTGTCTATCATACCAGCCAATACCGAGACACCTGAATTAGAAAGATGCACTCCATCCCTTGCATACATATGCTTACGACTAGTGAAGTGATCCCACCCATCTATAAAACCTATATTATTCTCCCGACAGAAGACTTTTATCCTAGCATATACTCCTATAGCTCGAGACCACCGCTCTGAACTTTGGCTAAGCCTAGGGAGAATACCACACATCACAGGAACTGCACCCCTTTTCCTGATCTTATCCAGGGCTTGTCTATATAACCTAATCAGCTCTTCACTTCTACCATCCTGCACGTCATTTCCCCCAGCTAACAAACAAACAACATCTTTTTTCTCAATCCAGCTATTTATTGACTCACCCACCTTCTTCATACTTGCTCCAAGGAAAAAATATCTTCCTCTAACTCTATGCCTGAGTTTCCTGTCTACATATCTGCATAGTGAATCCCCTACAATTACCAAAGAACGAGACTTATCCGGAGGATGGGTTACTCCGACCTTGGGAGACTTACCTAGGCTCTTGACCTGAGAGCTTTTCCCACTTCCATTTCTACGATCGCTAGTACACCTATCTGACTCTATGGGTCCTGAAGAATTACTGCCGCCACTGTCACCTACATCTCTAAGTGAACTAAATGAATTAGCAACTTGTAGTCTAAAAGTATAATTTTTCTTAAGAACCATCTTCGTAGAACCCTTATTCACAACTTTCCAGTCGTCTTCTCTATTCAATTGTCCCTTCCTGGTTAACACCTCTACCTTACCTCTCAGATCCCTGTTCTCCTCAGCTAAGGATCTGACCTCCTGCCTGACTGCGGCCAACTCATTTCTCAAATTAAAAATGAGTTTGCTTGCGTCAGACGAGGACAAATCCCCAGCACAGCCACAAACAGCACCAACAACGACACCACCACCAACGCCACTACCACTAACACCACCAGCACAAAGAACACCACCACTCTCCATTGTACTAAGTATGGTCAAGACTAGAGCTACTGGAAGCACGTCCTCACTGGATGAACCCAGGAACTAAACAATATTACCCAAATTGTTACATATTATAATAAGAAATATTTAACCAGGAAAACACAACGGGAAATAGTAAAAATAAATGACTTTGAGAAGAAATGGTAAATCAAAACAAATATGATTAAAATTAAACTGTTATCTATCTCAGCATGAGAGCCTTCAGCCGTCATAATTAACAATCTTAAGATCAATTTTTCAAATAGTTTAAAAACTTTGGGCCTAACTTTGAAGAGAACCGGAGTGAAACTATAAGTTAACAACAGAATTATTCAGATTAATTTGGTGTCTACCAAATTCAAACGATTTAATTTATTAAAACTAAAAATAAGTTAACGCCATTTAAAACTCTAGTAAGACTAATTTTGGTATATCCACCTATACCTTTATGCGTACAATCAAATTCTAACTTAGGAACGCTGCTAACCATTTAAAATAAAACATATGTAATGTGCTTATTTGATTATTGTATAGCTAGAATGAGATTGGGAATTGAATTGAATGTGAAATTGAAGCCACGAGTGAGGTTGGGGAATCTGTAATATGAACATATTGGCATTCAGATAGAATGCGTTCATTCCTAAGTATAGCAGATATAAGCTATATAGTTGGATTCCTTTTAACCTTCTGTGGTGTGTAGTTGGTAGCGCCTTGACTTAGTAATTATAAGTCCTAGGTTCAAGTCCCGGTCGGGGTAGAAAAATTATTCATGTTTTCACATATGTAATGTGCTTATTTGATTATTGCACGAGTGAGGTTGGGGAATTTGTAATATGAACATATTGGCATTCAGATAGAATGCGTTCATTCCTAAGTATAGTAGATATAAGCTAAAAGTTGGATTTCTTTTAACCTTCTGTGGTGTGTACTTGGTACACCTTGACTTAGTAATTATAAGTCCTACGCTCAAGTCCCGGTCGAGATAACAAAATATTATTCATGTTTTCACATATATGATGTGCTTATTTGATTATTTTATATCCCGAATGAGATTGGGAATTTAATTAAATGCGAAAATGAAGCCACGAGTGAGGTTTGGGGAATCTGTAATATGAACATATTGGCATTCAGATAGAATGCGTTTGTTCCTAAGTATAGCAGATATAAGCTATAAGGTTGGATTCCTTTTAACCTTCTGTGGTGTGTACTTGTTAGCGCCTTGACTTAGTAATTATAAGTCCTAGGTTCAAGTCCCGGTCGGGGTAAAAAAAAAGATTCATATATATATATATATATATATATATATATATATATATATATATATATATATATATATATATATATATATATATATATATATATATATATATATATATACATATATATGTATATATGTATACGTATATATATACATACATATATATATATATATATATATATATATATATATATATATATATATATATATATATATATATATATATATATATATATATATATATATATAAATATATATATATATATATATATATATATATATATATATATATATATATATATATATATATATACACACTAACACACACACATATATATATATATATATATATATATATATATATATATATATATATATATATATATATATATATATATATATATATATATATACACTCACACATATATATATATATATATATATATATATATATATATATATATATATATATATATATATATATATATATATATATATATATATACACACACTATATATATATATATATATATATATATATATATATATATATATATATATATATATATATATATATATATATATATATATATATATATGGGTTCATCCAGT
>JAXCGZ010001258.1:0-2500 GCA_037179515.1 Halocaridina rubra
GGCTGATATTATCTAAAAGAATGAAGGTGCAATGGACGGGAGCTAAGATGAACTTCTAACAATTTGCAAAACTTCACTAATGGAATCCAGAAAATCTAATTCTGGGCTTTTCAAAAGGCTCCCTCTGCAAAGTTTTCCAAGACAGCAAAATTAATTTGCTTCAAAGGAATAGAAGAGCTCTCTCTCTCTCTCTCTCTCTCTCCTCTCTCTCTCTCTCTCTCTCTTCTCTCTCTCTCTCTCTCTCTCTCTCTCTCTCTCTCTCTCTCTCTCTCTCTCTCTCTCTCTCTCTCTCTCTCTCTGAACTTGATAATAGCTTACTTTTCCGGAGGGAAGCATCCCATATCATATAGTACATTCCTTTCCCTTTATTAAGATGCTCTACAAAATATCACTACTGTAATTGCGAAATCATATGACTTGGAATTGCGTTTCCTCTGACAGTAAAATATCAAGATATAATATGTCATAAATTATTTACATAGAAACTTCTGCAGGTAATATAGGGGGGCATTACCAAAATAAAAACTACAGTCATCAAAGAGAAAATAAAAGAAAACATTACGAACAAGCGCTTGTCAAATGGTAATATCTTACATACTCCTTTTACAACCGTTTTATTTACATTACAATATGCTTTTATGGCGTAAAAATTTCTTAATTTATATATCCTCATCTTTGAATATACTTTCTCTCCAATATACGATCATGATAACATGTTGTCCATACAAATACATTCCAAATTCTCTCTATAATTGTCAAGCCTTTTAAATATTACCTCTAGTATAACTTTATCATTATTCGATATTAGTTATTGTGCAAGAGTCGAAATGCTTCAAATACTGCGTTATATGAAATAACTGAGGGCGATTGCAAGATTAAAATTAGTATACTGTCAATCAAATCTTTAAACCGCATGAATCCTACAGCTCCTATGGGATGTTTTGAGGGTTACAAATGCGTTGGTTTTTACTATAAATAAAAGCGCAAACACTCTGATACTTACCGAGCTCGAACGGTCAAGAAGAAACAAGAGGTGATTTTGTTTCTCTGACTTGTCAAGCCCCAAAATCAAGTCCTGCAAAGATGAAAAATAAAAGTAAAAAATAAAAAATTAAACCAAACTTAATTGTTTTGACTTTTTCTTTACTGCCCCCTAATTCTATTTATTTAATAATTGAACATTCTTCAGCAGATACTATAGATACCATATTTAAACCTTCAATTACTCTATTTTCTAACATATATAGACAGTATTTTATATCCAAATAACTGTGTTTTGGGCGTGTATAATATCATTATAAAGTAGGCAGAGTTAGCAGCCATGAGAGGTACAACTCGGGCCTTTGTATACATACGTATTTTCTGGAACGTTGGTAACGGACAAAAGGGGGAGAAATGGTCGACACAATTTTACCTAATTTCAATGACTGTAGAACTCGACTACACTGTTTTCAGGGATTACAAAACTATCCTATTTTCAGTGAGTGCAAATTTAATTTAGGTTGTTTAATTAAAGAACATGAAGCATGAAATGCCTTTTCAATAGGTTTCCCCAAGGTTGAATTAAAATAATTTTCCCTGTAATTTTAACGGTAGGGGAGATTGTATTCAATACCCCAAGAACATGAACTTACTAATATATATATATATATATATATATATATATATATATATATATATATATATATATATATATATATATATATATATATAATATTAAGAATGGCAAGCATTATAGCCTGTAATGAGCATTTTAAGAAAATTATTTATATTAGTAAACAGCCATGAGTATATTCAAACTCTACAAAAATCCAAATATCACTCTGAATAAGCAGAGACTCAGAGAAGGAGAATAAATAAAGACAAAGAAAGGAAAAATAGAGTTGATGGTGGGTGAGAATCGTTAGACCATTTCTAGTTATTTACTATTCTGAAAAACAACCATTGAAATAAATAAAAAATCCAAAAACTGCACCATTATCAATACTCGCGAGACGATGACTTATGTATTTTCTCTCTTTGCCGTGGCTGAAGAGGTTGGTTTCTTTAACATTTTACATTATTTACTTAATTTTTTTTTAGGTAAATATTGGGGAATTGATCTAATTAAAAATAATATTTCTAATATTATCATAACAATATCAATGATAAATTTCTGGGTGCCCTTCCTAACACTACCCCTTCCCAACGATCCAGGCTTGGACCCGATACCCGGGTGAATTAGCTTGCTTCCCGCTTTCTTTGGAGCAATAAGAAATTTAGACAGTATTTTATATGCAAAACTTAGTGATAATACGTAAGTTTTTATTTCGCAGAAATATATTTAAAAAAAAAAGCTTCTGGCATAAGCCGCACCAGCCGCCCGTTGAAAGACTATGACTGAAGGTATTAGGATGCAACTAGGACTGGTCCAGACAGTTCCAGGTTGAGTCTTCCTTCAGGACGGTTCTTTCCTCATGCCTACATCTACACTGAATATTCTGGCATATTCATTACACAT
>JAXCGZ010001258.1:7500-12500 GCA_037179515.1 Halocaridina rubra
AAAAGGTAGTTTTACCCTGTTGGCTTTGCAAATATTTCCTGTTAACCACAATTTAATGAATGCATACTGTATTTATCTTGCTAATTCTTCATATGTTGGGGATAAAGTGTTTTGAGTTATAAGTTGCAAATACCTCAAAAGGTGGTTTTGCACCTTTTTTTTTCTTTGCAAACAGTTCTTGATAACCAACAGTGAATGAATACTGTATTTATCTCGTAGATTCTTCCTTTATCCTAAATAGAGTGTTTTACCATATTAATTGTTAATCAGTAATAAGCATTGCAACTTTTGTGGCTATACACAATTTAAGGAATACATACAGTACTGTATTTGTCTTGCTTATTCTTCATTTATTGTGAATATATTGTTTTCCTTTAAAACCAGTAAAGAATTAATGGTTTTGTATGCTATTTTGGTAGCATAAATATTTCTGGTTAGCTGTGAATAACCAATATATTTTCATCCAGTAGAATGACATTGGAAACTCATTATATGTGAGCTCATGCTTTCAGTTTCCCATTATAAACAGTGTGTATTTCTGTTTCTGAAATTGCAGTGTCCTGTATTCTACTCTGCCTGTGTGACAGAGGTAATCGTCGAGTTGAGGCCAAAGTCTTGGCATACGTCCGTGGTGCTGGGAAACGAAATCGTGCTCACCACCTCCGGGATTCGTGGCAGCATTTCATAAAATTTAATTTGAGAAATTTAATCAATTCTTTTAATGTCATTGCATTTCCAAAATTAAAAGAAAGTTGAATTCTGAGTTTCATTTAATCGACTAATGGTAATAGAGATGGGGTGTTCAAGTACAAATATCTGTCCTGTCTGTTTGTGAGCTCTTAACCGAGCTTGGTACTTTGAGTCCCCTTAGTAAAACAGAATCTTAACAACACTCAATCATCATAACCCCCAACAAGATTGGCGCCCGAACAGGGACCCGAACAGACAGACTGATTTTATATATTTATTTTTATTTTGCTTTTTAACATTGCGCATGAAACCCGATTACCATTGGTTTGATTATTGAAATGAATGAATCATAGGCTGCACACGAAAATTTTCGCGCTAGAGACGTTGCGGATAAGAAATTTTTTTTTAATTTTCAATATTGATTATGGTAACTAATATTTTCTTGTTTCCCATGTGGTAAACAATATTTCAGGAAATCTATGTGAGATTATGTGGTAACAGACTTTAGAAATTTTGCATGACGAGAAGACGTGTTATATAAAATTTCATTTATTTGCGTGATAAGATTGAGTTTTAAAGCATTCGTGTTTTATATATCCGTTAAAGGGTGATACTTGTTAGGAATTGTTTATATTTCCTTGGGATTTAGGAATTGGGAGAAAGCATATTATTTTGCTTATAATTGTGTTCTATATTCAAGCATTGACTGCTCATAGATTGGAAGAAAAATTTTGGTGTCATATATCGAGCCTAGGCTAAGCCTTTCATGTGTCTGAGTTGTCACTTGAAAATAAATTTTCTCATTACTAGTAGAAATGTGTAATCTGGCTGCCTAGTAAGCTGTTAGCTTATCGTTGGTGTATTTTGCATAGGATTTGTGCCATTTTGGCAACACTCCAGAATTTTACTTACGACATTATATTTGTGGGTACTGCCATATACGCGCTCATACGCAGGCACGACCACTATACTGTACTTGTTCGTATTACTTACGACATTTTATTTGTGGGTACTGCCATATATGCGCTCATGCGCAGGCACGACCACTATACTGTACTTGTTCGTATTACTTACGACATTTTATTTGTGGGTACTGCCATATACGCGCTCATACGCAGGCACGACCGCTATACTGTACTTGTTCGTATTACTTACGACATTTTATTTGTGGGTACTGCCATATACGCGCTCATACGCATGCACGACCGCTATACTGTACTTGTTTGTACTCTCAGGCACTGGGTGCTAGTCGGTAAAATTCGTTGTTGCTCATTCCTTTCATTTGCACCATAACTGCAGGTACTGCCACATATTGCTGTTAAGCAGGCACGACTGCCATTCTGTATTACCAGTGCTTCATGCACTGTTTTGCAACATTTTGTTGCTGTTGCACTTGATTGTGTTGCTCATTCCTTTCATTTGCACTATAACCGCAGGTACTGCCACGTATTGTTGTTAAACAGGCACGACTGCCATTCTGTATTACCAGTGTTTCATGCACTGTTTTGCAACATTTTGTTGCTGTTGCACTTGATTGTGTTGCTCATTCCTTTCATTTGCACGATTACCGCAGGTACTGCCACGTATTGCTGTTAAGCAGGCACGACTGCCATTCTGTATTGCCAGTGTTTCATGCACTGTTTTGCAACATTTTGCTGCTGTTGCACTTGATTGAATTTTGAGTCACTTTTATGGTGAGGTTTTGAGATCACTTTTATGTTTAAGTTGGAACTGTGGTGTTGAATTTTTTTTTCTCTCCTTGGTGTTGTGTGGTTCTTTCATTTTTTTTTCTACTACTGTATTGTAGAGATTTGTTTTTTTGTGTGGTTGTTTTGGCTCTTCGTTATTGACTGTTTAGGAAACCACCATGGAAACCAGACAGTCACAGGAAGCAAACATGGAAACCATCGAAACATTCGATGAGGAGCGTTACCTGGCCATAATGATTGCTAGGGGTGAGAGATACGGTCTTTCCCCAGGGCAGAAGCTCTTCGAATGGGCTCATGAGAAGATGGTTGAACGCCGAGATAAGCTGGAGAAGAGAGCAAGTGAGGAGGCACAAGCACAACGTGATCATGAGCTTGTGCTTGCTCGGCTTCAAGCGGTATTCCCAGACAGTGGTTTTTCAACTGGAAATGGAAACCAGCCTTGTGAGAGGCCCTCCCCAATATCGAAATACGAGGACGACGGCAGGCAACCGCTTGATACTTACATCCGCTCTTTCGAAAGTCTTGCGGCAGTTAACGAAGGCACAGAGTTTGAGAAGAGTCGTTGGCTGCTAACCTCCATGCCACCCCGTCTGCTCGCCCTGGTCAGTGAACTCGACCAAATGCAACTGAGGGACTATGAGAAAGTTAAAAGCACACTCCTGGCCTCACAGAACCTTTCACCAGCTGAGTGTCGTGCTAGGTATCTTTCTGCATTCCCATTGAAGGAGGAGAACTGTAGTACCTTTGGCAAACGCAAGGCTCGCCTCTTTAATGATTGGTTACGAGTTGCAAAGTGTCCTCGTGAGAAGTTGTATGCGTTCTTGATGTTTGATGCAATTGCCAATGAACTTCCTCCAGATGTTGTTGCATATGTAAGGACTCAGCTTAAGGATGAGATCGACTACGAGAAAAGTCTAGCTGCTGTGGACGAGTACCTCCAGCACAACCAGCCTGGAGTACGTCTCTGTGATGTTATGAGGGCAAGAAGGGCCGATTCCAAGGTTTGTCCTCAGAGTTGTATCTCCCCCGCAGCAAGCCATGATTCTCACCGGAAAGGAGATCATAGGAATGGGAAGCACAAGGGTCCCTCGCAGAACTCACATCGTCCAGCACATCCTCCTTACACTCCAAAGCCTTATTACGGCAATGTACCCACACTCAAGAAGGATAATTCAGTAAGACCTAAGCCTTAGCAGTTCAGAGGCTAAGGCCATTACTCTGCTCCTCCTTCCCAGGGTTTTCAGCAAAACTCTAAGAGCCACCACGCTCCCTCACACAGCGGTGGCCCACAAGGCCGTCTGGCCATGCACATGGCCCATGCTGTAGAAATAAGGCCAGAAAGGGCCACTGGGGATAACGCCGAGGAACCTACGTACAAACTTGCCAATGTGGAACTCACCGAATGGGGTAATCCGCAGGTGATCCCAAAATGTCTAGGAACTATAAATGGTGTGGAAGTTGAGATAGCCCTCGACACAGGGGCCAATGGCATATTTGTTGACGAGAGATTCGTCAGGGATGAAGATTATACCGGCGAAGTCGTTCGTGTGCGGGTTGCTGAAGGAACACCCCAAATACGACGCTGCTGTGTCATTAACCTGGATTGCAAATACTACAAGGAAAAAGCCCCAGCTGTGGCAATGATTGGGCTTTTATGTACCCTGTCTTGATGGGTCGTGCACTGAACCTAGTTCCTACTTTCCAGGCCGACCTCTACCATAAGGACATTTCTCGTTATAACTTCCCTCGGGGGAAGTCACATGAAGCCATTTCAGCAGCAACTCCTGGCCTCGATGCCAAGAATATGGACGATTCTCCGACTGACTCCATTGAGTCTGCTGCAGTCAGTACACGTAATGTGGAACGCGGAGAGTTTCCCCCTCCTTTACCAGATGATGCACCTCTCGAGCCATTGAAGTCCCGTCCAGACTTTGCCAAATTGCAGCAAGACTGCCCCAGCCTCAAACGCTTGATGCAGCAGGCCACCGAGAGAAGGACCTTCACGGTGAGAGGAGGAGGCCAGATCACTTACGTCCTTGAAGATGGAGTACTTCGTAGGCATGTGACTAAAGATGGCCACACCTTTAAACAGTTGGTGGTGCCCGCTTCGTTGCGCTGCCAGGCTATGTATGTGGCACACCATTTACCTCTGAGTGGACACAGAGGCAAAGCAAAAACTCGGCACGTCCTTCAGAAGGCTTTTGCATGGCCAAACATGTACACCGAGGTAGACAGATATGTAGGCTCCTGCCCTGTCTGTCAATCCACCTCAACGGCACCGGTACCGAAAGTTCCCCTGGGGATAACTAAGCTCTCAATGGAGCCATTTTCCAAGGTCGCTATTGACATACTAGGTCCTATTAATCCAGCTTCGTCCACGGGGAAACAATTCCTCCTGGTATATGTTGACCTGGCAACAAGGTACCCAGATGCAGTGCCACTGCCTTCTATCACAACTGAAGCAGTCGCTCATGCCCTATTTGAAATCTGCTCCAGGGTTGGCTTTCCTGAGCAGGTCACTTCTGACAATGGAAGTCAGTTTACAAGTAGGCACTTTGAGGCTTTCTGTAACCTTTTAGAAATGAAGCATATTCGTACGAG
>JAXCGZ010001258.1:17500-22002 GCA_037179515.1 Halocaridina rubra
AACATGAATCATTTTTTTACCCCGACCGGGACTCGAACCTAGGACTTATGATTACTAAGTCAAGGCGCTACCACTACACCACAGAAGGTTAAAAGGAATCCAACCTTATAGCTTATATCTGCTCTACATAGGAATGAACGCATTCTAACTGAATGCCACTATGTTCATATTACAGATTCCCCTACCTCACTCGTGGCTTCATTTTAGCATTTAATTCAATTCCCAATCTCATTCGGGCCATGAAATAATCAATTAAGCACATTACATATGTGAAAACATGAATCATTTTTTTTTTACCCCGACCGGGACTCGAACCTAGGACTTATGATTACTAAGTCAAGGCGCTACCACTACACCACAGAAGGTTAAAAGGAATCCAACCTTATAGCTTATATCTGCTCTACATCGGAATGAACGCATTCTAACTGAATGCCACTATGTTCATATTACAGATTCCCCAACCACACTCGTGGCTTCATTTTAGCATTTAATTCAATTCCCAATCTAATTCGGGCCATGAAATAATCAATTAAGCACATTACATATGTGAAAACATGAATCATTTTTTTTTTACCCCGACCGGGACTCGAACCTAGGACTTATGATTACTAAGTCAAGGCGCTACCACTACACCACAGAAGGTTAAAAGGAATCCAACCTTATAGCTTATATCTGCTCTACATAGGAATGAACGCATTCTAACTGAATGCCACTATGTTCATATTACAGATTCCCCAACCTCACTCGTGGCTTCATTATAGCATTTAATTCAATTCCCAATCTCATTCGGGCCATGAAATAATCAATTAAGCACATTACATATGTGAAAACATGAATAATTTTTTTTCCCTGACCGCTATACTGTACTTGTTTGTACTCTCAGGCACTGGGTGCTAGTCGGTAAAATTCGTTGTTGCTCATTCCTTTCATTTGCACCATAACTGCAGGTACTGCCACATATTGCTGTTAAGCAGGCACGACTGCCATTCTGTATTACCAGTGCTTCATGCACTGTTTTGCAACATTTTGTTGCTGTTGCACTTGATTGTGTTGCTCATTCCTTTCATTTGCACTATAACCGCAGGTACTGCCACGTATTGCTGTTAAACAGGCACGACTGCCATTCTGTATTACCAGTGTTTCATGCACTGTTTTGCAACATTTTGTTGCTGTTGCACTTGATTGTGTTGCTCATTCCTTTCATTTGCACGATTACCGCAGGTACTGCCACGTATTGCTGTTAAGCAGGCACGACTGCCATTCTGTATTGCCAGTGTTTCATGCACTGTTTTGCAACATTTTGCTGCTGTTGCACTTGATTGAATTTTGAGTCACTTTTATGGTGAGGTTTTGAGATCACTTTTATGTTTAAGTTTGAACTGTGGTGTTGAATTTTTTTTTCTCTCCTTGGTGTTGTGTGGTTCTTTCATTTTTTTTTCTACTACTGTATTGTAGAGATTTGTTTTTTTGTGTGGTTGTTTTGGCTCTTCGTTATTGACTGTTTAGGAAACCACCATGGAAACCAGGCAGTCACAGGAAGCAAACATGGAAACCATCGAAACATTCGATGAGGAGCGTTACCTGGCCATAATGATTGCTAGGGGTGAGAGATACGGTCTTTCCCCAGGGCAGAAGCTCTTCGAATGGGCTCATGAGAAGATGGTTGAACGCCGAGATAAGCTGGAGAAGAGAGCAAGTGAGGAGGCACAAGCACAACGTGATCATGAGCTTGCGCTTGCTCGGCTTCAAGCGGGATTCCCAGACAGTGGTTTTTCAACTGGAAATGGAAACCAGCCTCGTGAGAGGCCCTCCCCAATATCGAAATACGAGGACGACGGCAGGCAACCGCTTGATACTTACATCCGCTCTTTCGAAAGTCTTGCGGCAGTTAACGAAGGCACAGAGTTTGAGAAGAGTCGTTGGCTGCTAACCTCCATGCCACCCCGTCTGCTCGCCCTGGTCAGTGAACTCGACCAAATGCAACTGAGGGACTATGAGAAAGTTAAAAGCACACTCCTGGCCTCACAGAACCTTTCACCAGCTGAGTGTCGTGCTAGGTATCTTTCTGCATTCCCATTGAAGGAGGAGAACTGTAGTACCTTTGGCAAACGCAAGGCTCGCCTCTTTAATGATTGGTTACGAGTTGCAATGTGTCCTCGTGAGAAGTTGTATGCGTTCTTGATGTTTGATGCAATTGCCAATGAACTTCCTCCAGATGTTGTTGCATATGTAAGGACTCAGCTTAAGGATGAGATCGACTACGAGAAAAGTCTAGCTGCTGTGGACGAGTACCTCCAGCACAACCAGCCTGGAGTACGTCTCTGTGATGTTATGAGGGCAAGAAGGGCCGATTCCAAGGTTTGTCCTCAGAGTTGTATCTCCCCCGCAGCAAGCCATGATTCTCACCGGAAAGGAGATCATAGGAATGGGAAGCACAAGGGTCCCTCGCAGAACTCACATCGTCCAGCACATCCTCCTTACACTCCAAAGCCTTATTACGGCAATGTACCCACACTCAAGAAGGATAATTCAGTAAGACCTAAGCCTTAGCAGTTCAGAGGCTAAGGCCATTACTCTGCTCCTCCTTCCCAGGGTTTTCAGCAAAACTCTAAGAGCCACCACGCTCCCTCACACAGCGGTGACCCACAAGGCCGTCTGGCCATGCACATGGCCCATGCTGTAGAAATAAGGCCAGAAAGGGCCACTGGGGATAACGCCGAGGAACCTACGTACAAACTTGCCAATGTGGAACTCACCGAATGGGGTAATCCGCAGGTGATCCCAAAATGTCTAGGAACTATAAATGGTGTGGAAGTTGAGATAGCCCTCGACACAGGGGCCAATGGCATATTTGTTGACGAGAGATTCGTCAGGGATGAAGATTATACCGGCGAAGTCGTTCGTGTGCGGATTGCTGAAGGAACACCCCAAATACGACGCTGCTGTGTCATTAACCTGGATTGCAAATACTACAAGGAAAAAGCCCCAGCTGTGGCAATGATTGGGCTTATGTACCCTGTCTTGATGGGTCGTGCACTGAACCTAGTTCCTACTTTCCAGGCCGACCTCTACCATAAGGACATTTCTCGTTATAACTTCCCTCGGGGGAAGTCACATGAAGCCATTTCAGCAGCAACTCCTGGCCTCGATGCCAAGAATATGGACGATTCTCCGACTGACTCCATTGAGTCTGCTGCAGTCAGTACACGTAATGTGGAACGCGGAGAGTTTCCCCCTCCTTTACCAGATGATGCACCTCTCGAGCCATTGAAGTCCCGTCCAGACTTTGCCAAATTGCAGCAAGACTGCCCCAGCCTCAAACGCTTGATGCAGCAGGCCACCGAGAGAAGGACCTTCACGGTGAGAGGAGGAGGCCAGATCACTTACGTCCTTGAAGATGGAGTACTTCGTAGGCATGTGACTAAAGATGGCCACACCTTTAAACAGTTGGTGGTGCCTGCTTCGTTGCGCCGCCAGGCTATGTATGTGGCACACCATTTACCTCTGAGTGGACACAGAGGCAAAGCAAAAACTCGGCACGTCCTTCAGAAGGATTTTGCATGGCCAAACATGTACACCGAGGTAGACAGATATGTAGGCTCCTGCCATGTCTGTCAATCCACCTCAACGGCACCGGTACCGAAAGTTCCCCTGGGGATACCTAAGCTCTCAATGGAGCCATTTTCCAAGGTCGCTATTGACATACTAGGTCCTATTAATCCAGCTTCGTCCACGGGGAAACAATTCCTCCTGGTATATGTTGACCTGGCAACAAGGTACCCAGATGCAGTGCCACTGCCTTCTATCACAAATGAAGCAGTCGCTCATGCCCTATTTGAAATCTGCTACAGGGTTGGCTTTCCTGAGCAGATCACTTCTGACAATGGAAGTCAGTTTACAAGTAGGCACTTTGAGGCTTTCTGTAACCTTTTAGAAATGAAGCATATTCGTACGAGTGTCTATCATGCCCAATCAAATGGAGCATGCGAACGCTATAACGGGACATTGAAGCTATGTTTGCGCAAGCTAGTGATAGATATACCTAGGCAGTGGGACAAGTACGTCCCTGCTGCACTTTTCTCCTTCAGAGACACGCCCCACGACACTACTGGATACTCGCCTTTCAAGCTGATTTATGGTCATAAGGTCAGAGGCCCAGTAGAATTCTTGGCAGAATGTTGGGATTCACCTACCATCGAAGATGACGATAGGGACGTTCATGAGTATATTTTGACGTTTTCGTCTCACCTCAAAAAGGCTTGGAAAACTGCACAATTAGCTATTAAGGGTCACCAGCAGACTGCCAAGCTCCTCTTTGACAAGCGTGCGCGGCGTCGTGCCCTGACACCCGGAGATTGAGCTCTGTTACTTCTTCCAACAGATAGAATGCGTTCATCCCTAAGTATAGCAAATATAAGCTATAAGGTTGGATTCCTTTTTATACCTTCTGTGGTGAGTAGTTGGTTGCGCCTTGACTTAGTAATTATAAGTCCAAGGTTCGG
>JAXCGZ010001259.1:0-21972 GCA_037179515.1 Halocaridina rubra
CTCTCTCTCTCTCTCTTTCTATATATATATATATATATATATATATATATATATATATATATATATATATATATATATATATATATATATATATATATATATATATATATATATATATATATATATATATATATATATATATATATATATATATATATATATATATATATCAGTAACTGAGTATATTCTTAGAGATTGCTGCTATATTAAGAAGTATGAGGTATGAGAGCAAGAGGTGATGCAATCTATCCTCACATATAATTGCTCAAAAAAATGACTTAATGCCATAATGGCAGTTTCATCCTTGTGTGTATAGTTAGTGACGAAGAATTTAACTTCATTTGGCCTATAAAAAAATGGATATGTATGAATTAATTTGGAGTGCGTCTTTGTGTGTATGGAATTTTAGAAAATATGCATATGAAGGACAATCTGAGAAAAAAAAATTTGCTTTACTTCCCTTGATTTTGTCTTTCTTGCAATACACCAATCACGTTGCTTACAACGTAGAAAGCTGTTGAAAACACGTCCATTACTCCACACCAACGAGTATTCTTGGAACATGGCAAACAGGACTAATTACCAGCAATCTCGGGTTTTAAAACGAGCACTGAACAATTGTGTGCAGTCCCAATTATAACACTCCATCGCGAACCCATGCTCGCCATTTCCCTCATTATATATATATATATATATATATATATATATATATATATATATATATATATATATATATATATATATATATATATATATATATATATATATATATATATATATATATATATATATATATATATATATATATATATATATATATATATATATTTATATATATATATATATATATATATATATATATATATATATATATATATATATATATATATATATATATATATATATATATATATATATATATATATATATATATATATATATATATATATATATATATATATATATATATATATATATATATATATATATATATATATATATATATATATATATATATATATATATATATATATATATATATATATATATATATATATATATATATATATATATATATATATGTATATACATATATATTTATATATATATATATATATATATATATATATATATATATATATATATATATATATATATATATATATATATATATATATATATATATATATATATATATATATATATATATATATATACATATAAATATATATATATATATATATATATATATATATATATATATATATATATATATATATATATATATATATATATATATATATATATATATAAATATATATATATATATATATATATATATATATATATATATATATATATATATATATATATATATATATATATATATATATATATATATATATATATATATATATATATATATATATATATATATATATATATATATATATTTATGTATATATATATATATATATATATATATATATATATATATATATATATATATATATATATATATATATATATATATATATATATATATATATATATATATATATATATATATATATATATATATATATATATATATATATATATATATATATATATATATATATATATATATATATATATATATATATATATATATATATATATATATATATACATATATATATATATATATATATATATATATATATATATATATATATATATATATATATATATTTTTTTTTTATTTTTTTTTTTATTTTTTTCGAGTTTGACACCGGGAGGGGCAAAAAAAAAAATAACTTATCTCATAAATAAAGGCACGGGCACAAAGAAAGAATTTAGACGCAGGAATAGAAAAAGGTTGAGGACAAGGCAAAGATGAGATAATGATATACAAAGGAAGATGGGGCCTAAAGAAGATCGTTGATGAAGAGAAGGAACAGAGTAGGTGAATGAACATAGGCCTGTGGAACATCACTGGTAACAGGGAATGGGCTAGATGTTGCACCATCAACATCTACAGATATAAAACGGTAAGATAGATAACTGAATATCAGTGAAGAGAAAAGGTGTAAAGCCCTAGGCAAGGAGTTTGACCAACAGAACCTTGTGCCATACTCTGTCAAAAGCTTTAGAAATACCAAGGGCGACAACAAAGGATTCCCCATAGCTCCTCAAAGAGGATGACCATATATGAGTAAAAGAGGAAAGGAGGTAACAGTGGATCTTGCTTTTCGGAGGTCGTAATGGTGATCAGAGATAAGTGACTTATAATCATGATGTTTCAAGACAAAAGCATTTTGAATTTTTTTGAAAATATGTTTTTACAATTTGCATCTGTGCTATCACAGGCCAATCAATTCTTTGTGACATATTACTTGAATTAAAATATGTAGCAGTTGAAATTTGACCTGTTTTAAGTGAATAATTATGCTGATATATTCATTCTATAAAATTGTTACTGGTTTGGACAGTGTAGAGTAATTCACAGTCTTTGCAAAGTATCTTGTATACTATGGGGTTATTTTGGTGGGGATGTTTTTTATAAAAATATTTACAATGGATAATTTGAGCAATAATACTACTACTGAAGCCTGAAAAATAAGGCAAACAAAGGGAACCCAGAGGTTTTCTTCTCTACTTCATAATTATTGTAACATGTTTTACGGGCTCTCTTATAGCGAAATTCAATATGATGAGGAGAATAACACATATTCTTTCCAACTGACCTGATAGTATCAATCTCTGGATACAGTTAGCACCTTATTGTAAATTTGATGTATTCCTTGGTAAATTTTCATTTGTCCAATTATAAGTGAATTACAAAAAAATTCTAGCATTCAAAATTAGATAGACTATAGATAATCACTGATAAGTAATTTATTTTTTTTCTCTATTTTTAGAGTTGCATGACTTTTTACATAATTGTACATACACTTTGAATCTCCTGACTTTGATGCTTTCTGCCGGAAGATCTATCTCTCTACCACCGCTATATTTCTTTGCTTCTGCTAATGCTTTCCGAACTCCATAGACTTTGCGTCCTTCTTTGAATATATATCCTTTTGCCATTTGTCCTTGATATCTTCATAACCACATGCTGAAGTTCTCTACATTGGAGACTTCATTGTTCACTACAGAGATGGTTTCGCTCTTCTCTCACTGATGTGTGAGGATGTGAGACCCATGCAATCTCTGTCACTCATGATCTGGAGCAGATTATCAAACATTCTACTCGTGTTCTCAATTGCCACGAACATGCAGCTAGCACTATCAACCTATTGTTTACTTTTAAACCCACAAACTCTCTATGTACTTTACTTTCCCATCATGGTAAATATGACCACTCTTTGAAATAACCCACTTCCATTTACGCTTTCCCTCCATCAATCTCTCCTACTCAGCACAATATTTGCCAAATCGAGTGTACATGATGTGATTTATGTAACTTTCTCTTTGACTTCTCGTGGGATGGCTTACTGCTTTTGGACCTACACCCCCAATCAGGTAGCTCGAAAAGTTACTGAGATCATAACCTCTAGAAAGAAACAGTTCATCCCTTCCTAAATCAAAACCTTTTCTCTTTCTAATCCTTGATTTCACCGTGCGTGCTTTTATTACGATTATGAATCCCAGCACTTCTACGATCCCTAGGTACAAAGTTTTCTTTTAAAGAGGAAAGCTGAATACAATTAATCCCTCCCAATGAGTAATGTTTATGGTGCTTAGCAAAAAATCTCTCCAAAACCTTTTGTAACTCAAGTTTTTCAACTCTTATTCCTCATGACGGTTCTAGAGCTTGTTCTTCCACTTATATGGCTATTTTCTTGGTCCTCACTCCTCCGCCAACTCATTCAAAAGTGATTCCAACACACCTGACCCTCATGCTTTACCCCTCTCTATCGCTATTCCATCCTCCATTTTTTCTTAACTCAAAATCTATTACGTTCATCACTCTCTAAAGACAAACGATGTATTGGGACCTGATGGTATCCCTCGAGTTTCCTTAAGGAGGTTGCAGATGAACGGGCTCTCATGCATTGCAGTCTTTTTCACCTCATTCTCTCAAGTAGTATCTATCATGATTTTGAAGCCCGCTCTGGTTCAGCCTGTTTCTAAGAAGATTAATCGGTCTATTCCTTCGCTTTTCCGACCTATTGTCCTAACCTCTGCTATCCCTAAAGTATTCAAAACTTTAGTCAATTCTTACATTTCAAAATATCTTGAGTCTAACTCTCTTTTTTCTGAACACAAGTATGGCTTCTGCAAGCCAAGATCCACTGATGACCTTCTGTCCTATCTCACTTATGTATGATCACCTTTTCTGAAGAACTATGGGGAATCCTTTTTTGATACATCTAAGGCTTTTGATAGAGTGTAGCACAAGGCTCTGTTGGTCAAAATTCCATCTTATGATTTTACCCATTTTCTCTGTTCTCTAATTTCCAGTCTTTTTCTGATAGTTTTGTATGTGTGGTTGCTGATGGCACAACATCTTGCTCATTCCCTGCTACCAGTGGTATTCCACAGAGCTCTGATCTTTCACCTACTCTGTTCTTTCTCTTTATTAATGATCTTTTCCAGTTCCCATCCTCCTCTCTTCTCCACGCCTTAAACAACGATTCTTCCCTTCATTTTTCCTCTGTCTTTGCTTTACAACCATCTTCTGCTAATCGTACTCAGTCACAAATCACTCTTTCTGCAACTCTCAACTTTGGTTTGTGGAGAGTATCTAATGGGCAAGCATAATTTAGTTAAATTTCGTGCCTCCAAGACGCACTTTCTTGCTATCTCTTTATCTTTTCACCTACTGATAGTCCTAATATATCCGAAACAAACATAATTTCACGCCCTTAATTCTTTTAATATATTAGGAAACCAGATAGCCTCTAGCTGGTATTAGAGGAGTCACATAATCAAAATTTATAAATTTATACCAAAAAAAAGTTGGGTTCTGTTTTGTTTTCATCATTTCATTTCCTCTTTTCAGATACTTAAAATCAATAGAGGTCTTATTCATCCTCTTAGAATACTGCTCGCACATTGGGGAACTTTATCTTATGCTTATCTCCTTGGTAGGACTGAAACTAAGGAAATAAGATTTAACTATGACCCTTCTCTTACTTCTAATCTCTTTTCTGAAGGTACTTGTTCATTTGCTGCTCCGATGAGTTGGCGAGTTGCATCCCTATCCACTGCTGAGGCCGTCTAGCACTAGCCAAGTGGCCTCGTTTAACAGGTACTGTGTGGAAATTTGTATCTCGTCCCATTTGTGTCGTAAAAGTCGACTATATTGGGAGTGAGGGGACTAGGAATTCTCTTGTCTTATATTCTACCATCAAAAAGTCAACACATGAGTGAGTTTTGGCAGGAATCTCCAACTAGAGCCCTAGTGATTAAGTCATTTAGTGTGTGTGGTTGTGGAATGCGTGCAATTATCAGGAAGTGCATTGATTGCATGCACTTAGTGACACAAACTTTTTTTTTTAATGAGTGCGACACTGGGACTGACAAAAACTACCCATCATCAATAAAGACCCTGGCACGAGAAAATACCAATAAAATGAAAAAAAGTTAAGAACAAGGCAGATATGTGGTAATGATACACAAATGAAAACGACAGACAGAAAAAAATATTTAAAGTACAGAGGACCTAGAGACATGGAGGATTAGGCCCTGAGATGACGATAGATCTGCATTTTGAAGGAAGACAGATCATAAGAATTAAGGAAGACAAAAGAAGGAAAAGAGTTCCAGAGTCTGGATGCAGATGTGAAAAAGCAGTCACTTCACCGACCAATCCGCGAGCTACAAATATCCACACAGTACCTTTGAGATGAGGCCGCTTGGCAAGTGTTACGAGGGCTCGGCAGTGGGGGAGGGATGCAACTCACCAATAGTAGCAGCGATAGAAAAAGAATGGGATGATACCTTATGGCAAAGAGAGAGAATGGTTGCGTGCTTTGACTCAACAGCCTTCTTAAGAAGGAGGAATCTGGCAATTGTGTTCAATTAGTAAGAGATTGCTATACTTCAAATAATTAAAAAAATTAAATAAAATGACTGCAATACTTACATTTGATATAACTGAAAGAAATTTAGCAAACAGAAGAGTCTCGGAATCATAAATATTGATAAACAGGGTTTGGCCAAAAACGTTATATAAGTACTGGTCTTAAGTCACTGACTGAATTATTAATGTTAACAAACTCTACAACTTTATATGGTAAGTAGAACGATAACAACAAGGAACCATCAAAGCACATTAAAAATATATTGTAGAACCCATGTGAAATGTAGCAACATTTTCTGTTCAACATAATAAATGATGAATTCTCCGAGTTATAATAATCTTTTGTGTATTTAATTCTAATTACTTTGTCATATAATAAATGTGCCTTCTAATCTAGTAAGTTCTATTGTATTGGCATTGTTTCCTATACAATATATCACAAACTGAGCGAAAAGTCTGTTGAAATTAACTTTTACAGATATATATGTGGATATCAGTTTCTAAATCAGCTAGTAAAGATAAGAATACCACTGACATTTCTTCTGCTACCGCCTTATCATCTTTATGAAGAAGCTGAAATTAAATTAGGTGAAGGGGAGTTAGTATTAACAACTTTATCCAAAAAAAGTTCGGACATGGAAGTCAGAGTCCTACAAAAGACAGTTATGTCAACAAATACACACCTTCTGTGTATATCTCATTAATCAATTTTTTATAGCAACTATCCTCATGTATACTTTATGAAAGAGTATAAATTCCACGCATTAAAGATTTAAGTATAACAAATGGATTCATGAATTCTACATTTTTGTGTGTATCCACTATAAAATGATGAAATACGATCTTCAAAGTTTAATGACCTACTGCTGAGGCTCAAAATAATATTCTTCTTTTCTTGGAAATACGTAATAATAAATGAAAAACCTTCCACTTAAATTTTTTTTCATAGATTTATCTCAAAACCTATGAATACAGCAACTATACCTTACGTTCAATTAAAAAGAAATATATACATTATTAAAATAGGTAGTTCTCACTTAAAGAAAACTGCAATAAATTGCACTAAAATAAATCAGGCATATGAAACGTGGATTCTGAATGCCTTTTTACCATTTATGAGAACAAAAAAATTACATTTACCTAATCCCAGACTAATCATCTGCAAAAATATATATGGTAATAAGTTAGCAAACAAGGAAAAAATAAACAAGAAATCCATAATTTATGTAATATATAAAACTTCCATCCATGTCCAAAAGTATATAATAAATTGATCGAGCTTTCTAAAAATACATTCTCTACTCATTGAGATATATAAATGATTCACACTTAAAAAATATTATTTTGAAAAATATTATGTAAGACCTTCTCTGACAGAGACAGACACAGAGACCGAGATTGTTTCTGACAGAGACAGAGATCGTCTCTGAAAGAGACAGACACAGAGACAGAAACAGTGACAAAGACCGTCTCTGACACAGACCGAGAATGAGACCGAGACAGAGACAGAGACAGAGACCGTCTCTGACACAGACAGAGAGAGAGATCATCTCTGAGAGAGACACACACAGAGACAAAGAGAGAGACACAGACAAAGACTGTCATTGACAGAGACAGATACCGAGACAGAGGCAGAGACAGAGACAGTCTCTGACAGAGAAAGAGACAGGAACAAAGATGGAGATAGTCTCTGACAGAGACAGAGACCGAGTCAGTCCCTTACAGAGAACGATACTGTCTCAAACAGAGACAGAGACATAGACAGAGACATACACAGTCACTGAAAGAGACAGACTGAGACAGAAATAAAGACAGAAACAGTCTCTATCAGTGGCAGAGACAGACACCATCCCTGACAGAGACAGAGACAAAGAGCGTCTCTGACAGAGATAAGGACCGAGACCAAGATCGTCTATGACAGAGACAGAGACCACCTCTGACTATGGCAGAAAAAGAGACAGAGAAAGTGACAGAGACCGTCTCTAACACAGACAGAAACAGAGAAAGAGACTGAAACCGTTTCTAACAAAGACTGAGACAGAGACATAGAAAGAAAGAGAAACCTTATCTGACAGAGAGAGAAACTGAGACAGAGGCAGTTTCTGTGAGAGACAGAGACTGTCTCTGACAGAGACAAAGACAGTGAGAGAGGCCGTCTCTAATGGAGACAGTGACAGAGACCGTCTTTGACAAAGACAGTGACAGAAACAGACACCGTCTATGACAGAGGCAGAGACAGAAGCAGACCCAGAGACAGATACCTTCTCTGACAGAGACAGACACAGAGACCGAGATTGTTTCTGACAGAGACAGAGATCGTCTCTGAAAGAGACAGACACAGAGACAGAAACAGTGACAAAGACCGTCTCTGACACAGACCGAGAATGAGACTGAGACAGAGACAGAGACAGAGACCGTCTCTGACACAGACAGAGAGAGAGTCAAATCAAATCAAATCAAAATCAAATCAAATCAAAACATTTATTTCCATTTTGTACAATGGTTATTCAACATTAATAGTAACTTATAAGTAGACATGTAATTAAACTAATAAATAAGAGGGTTAGACATATAGTTAAATTAAATGTAGCTTTCATAGAAAATAATAATGCTGTAATAAAAATGTTAACAATAATGTTAATAATAAAGTAGTAAGTATGCCACTAGATACAGGATCGTTAGTATCGGCATCATTTCCATATTTATTTCCTTACAATGAGAATAATTAATTCTTAATGAGCAGCAACTATTTGTCCAAAAGAAAACTATATAGTTTGCCTTTGAAAGCTGTGAAGGAGGATGCATTTTTAAGATGCTCTGGAATATTATTCCAGAGTGTTGGCCCTTTGATAGTGATCATCTTTGAACCTGCTTCCGTGTTTGTTCTGTGAATAAAGAGCTCACTGCTCTGTCTTGTGTTGGTTCCCCTTATATCTCTGACTGTTTTTAAATCAAATAGCCAGCTAGGATAATGATGGTCCAAAATTTTGAATACAAAAACATAAATAGCATAAGCGACCTTATTTTCTGCCCGCAGCCACCCAAGTTTATTGAGAGCTGGTGTGATGTGGTCATATTTTCTTATTCCTCCCAGGGCAACTAGAGCTGCAAAATTAATAAGCTTCTGTATTCTGTTTATCTGAGTCCTAGTGGTAGCTCCCCAAACAGTTGTGCAGTAATTAATGTGACTTAGGGCTAGAGATTCAACAACAGTTATTCGAGTGGTAGTCTCAAAATTGTCTTTTATACGTGATAAGTACATTAATGTTCCTGTAACCTTTTTGCATATTTTATCTATGTGGGAATCAAACAACATGTGGTTATCAAAGTGAATTCCTAGGTTTTTGACTGTATTGCTAGGTGTGATAATATTGTCGCAAAAATTAATTGTTGTGTTTTCTGGAATTTGTGCTATGTGGAACCTTGAACCAATAAATATGCACTGTGTTTTACTTTCGTTAATTAACAGCCCAATTTCTTGGAAATATGCTTTAATTTTTGACAGAGTGTTTTCTGCTCTTAAAGTTAGCTCTGGGAGATTATTAATATCACCACTAAGGAGTAGTTGAGTGTCATCTGCATATTGTACGACTAGACAGTCAGAAATGAAAGAAGATAGATAATTTACGTAAATGGAGAAGAGGATAGGACCAAGTACTGATCCCTGTGGAACACCAAATGATACATTTTTTGGCACAGAGATAATGTTGTTAAGACTTATGGACTGTTTACGATTAGATAGATACTTGCTAAACCAGCTTGGATCAATATTTAAGTTAATACATTTACTTAAAAGAATTTCATGGTTTACACTGTCGAAGGCTTTTGATAAGTCTAATAAAATAAGCAAAGATATTTTTTTCATATCTATATTATTATATATACTATTCGCAACTTTAAGCAGTGCAGTTTCCGTAGAGAGTTTTGGTCTGAAACCATGTTGGCTAATCGTTAGTAGTCTATTTGATTCTAAATATGACATAAGTTGGCATGCAACAATTTTTTCTAATATTTTAGAGAAAATGGGTACCAGGGAAATGGGACGATTGTTTGTCACATCTTATCTGTCCCCCTTTTTATGCAGAGGTATTACATGTGATATTTTCCAAGAGTCAGGAAACTTTTTAGTAACAATGGAAGTGTTCATAATAGTTAGAATATAGGATGCAATCATGGGTAGAGCATCTTTGATGAACTGAAATGGTATACCATCTGAACCATAAGAGCCAGAGTTTCTTAGGCTCTTTATGGCAAGAATTAGGGTAACACAATCGATAGGATTTATCTTGAAGTACTCTCTTGCGTTTTCATTGGAAGAATTGTCATTTAAGCAATTACTCATATTCACGGAGTTGATGTTTTCTTGAGTTTTTTCATATGTATTTTTGCCAACGTTAGCAAAATAGTTATTAAAGTTATCTGCTTTGTCTATCAACTCCGTAATATTTTCATAACTTTCTGAGGTACTCTTTTCATTTGGTATCATGCTTCTTATCACTTTCCATGTTGCTGCTGTATCATGTCTACAGTCATTAAATTGTTTTTTGTAAAAGTCTTTTTTACTTACACTGATGAGAGATCTGACACGTTTCTTTTCTGTTTTATAACGTTCTCGGAGAGTCATATCATATCTATTCATTTTTAGCTCTTTTTGTATTTGATTTCTGATTTGCATTGCCTCTTTGATGTCATTAGTTAGCCAGGGGGCTGAGGGGCGGGTTATTTTTCTTGTTACAATGGGTGCACAACTATCTAAGCATTCAAGGAAGACTTTTGTTAAAATCTCAACCTGCAAATCGACGTTATCTGTGTATTTAATTCTATTAAGTGCATTTGTGTTGTTGATTAATGTTTCACAAAAGATATCAGGGGAGTAATTTTTTAGACACTGGAATGTCTTGAGGAGAGGCTTCCTTTTGGGCTTGTTTATGTTTAGCATAGCAATGTTCAGCTCGTGGTCTGCAATTGGGCAGGGAACTACGTCCCAATAGGGTATACTTTCCACTTTATTTGTTATTATCAGATCTATAAGAGTCCTAGAATTAGGGGTTATGCAGGTCGGTTTTGTCACTATTTGTGTTAACTTCACAGTGTTGATCACCCTTTTCATTTTGTTATCTGCTGAGAGCAAGTCATCATTAAAATCACCAAGTATGTATATGGGTTTATGACGCACACAGATATTTCTGAATGTTTCTAGCAGATGATTGAATGAACTGGTAGGTGCTTTAGGGTGACGGTAAACACACCCTACAATGAAAGATGGAAGTTTCTGATGCTGCACAGTGATCCAAAAATCTTCGAGCTCCTCAGTTTTTTCTAAACCTGTGGTTATTTCTGATGCACTAAGATAATTTCTAACATAAATACAAACCCCACCCCCTCGGCCATGGTCATTGCGAAATATTTTAAACTCTGGGATATTCACATATTTATTTTCAGTTGTAGGAGGAAGCCAAGTTTCACTTACACAGAGGATGTCTATGTTGTAGTCTTTTGTTAGCATTATTATTTCCTCAAAATGAGCGAGCAGGGACTGAGCGTTCACATGTACTAATTTTACATTCTTACCATGTTTCATTGGGGTGGTATCCATAGTCATAGTTGTAGTTTCGACTGTGTGATTCTGCTGGGAATTCATCATTGTAGTGTGTTCTGGGGTTAGCCCATGGACCCTGGTGTCTGTACCTGCCGTTGGATGTGTAACGCTGGTTTGAGTACGTGCCGTGGTATGATCGGGCCTTCCCAGAGTTTGTATGCCTAGGTGAGTGTCTAGGGTTGTAAGAGCCATCACTCCAGGAGAAGTCTCTTGTGCGTGGACGGCGATAAGAGAGGTTTGTATCGTGTCTCTTTCTGTAGTCTCGCGTATAGGGGATTGTTTCATTAGCTCTTTGCTGTTTATTTTGGTATGACTGTAGTTTGGGATATTTTGTAGAATACCCAGGTTGTGTCCATTGTTTGCCCCCACGAAATGGCTGGACAATTGTGCCTGTAGGCCACTGTTTCAGTTTGTAAGGCACATATGCAAATCCTTTCGATATCGTTATTGCGAAGGAAACCCAGTTTGGTTTGCGAGAAAGCTCCTTAATCAAGACTTCTTCAGTAGGAATGCCTTGATTTGTCAATGTATTACGTATCTCTCTCTCAAAGGGGTTGCCAGGAATGCGAATATATATTTGAGCTGTAACCCTTTCACTTGCATTATTGGGCAACTGTGGCTGTGGGGGAGAGGACTTCGATGGAATGTTTAGAATAGAGACTGCTGCTATTTTGTCTTTTCTGTTTTCTTCATTATTTTGCAGCCTATTGCTGGGTTGGTTATTTGTGCTGGAAGGTGTAATTTGGTTGTCCTGGTTAGTGATAGTTGCTGTGTTGTTAGGAGTAGTGGAGATTGACTCTATATCTTCTTCGCTGTTTTGCAACTCTTTACCAGGTTGGTTGTTTGTGCTGGGAAGAATCTTGTTCTGGTTAGTGCCTGTTGTTGTATTGTTAGGAGTAGTGGGGAAGGACGCTGTTGTTTCATCACTATTTTGTAACCTGTTACTGATTTGATTATTTATGCTAGATGGTGTATTCAGGTTGTCTTGATGACTATCACTTTTATCTGGATCTACCGCTTCTTCACTACCACTGTCACATTCGTCTCTCAATGCACTGAAGGAATTGTGAGTAGAGACAGAAAACCTAGTTTGCAAAACCTGAGGGTTGTTGATAGAAGGGACATAATCGTTGTTAGGTGACAGCACTGAACTGAGAGGTGGAGATGTTTCCCGTCCAAGACCGAGAGTTTAAGCTGTTTACTGGCAGGAACTGCTGTGGTTGGACACCACAGTGTGGGGTTGGGGCTTGCCCTGGCTGACGAATACCCATTGTATTGAAATGGAAATAAAGTTTGTTTATTTTGTTTGTTTGTTTTAAGTAGGACAATGTCAGATTCTAGCAAACCCACCTTGTGTTGTAAGGCTTTCACCTTTTCAGCATCTGCTTCCAAAATTTTCACCTTATCTGCAAGACTTTCTATCATTCGATGTAGGTCTCCTAGGTCGTGTGCTTTTTTAGACTCTATGGATTTTACAACAGAAGTTTGAGGTTGAAAGAGTTTGTCAAGTTCACCATTCATTGAGATATTCAGGACCCTCTAGTTTAAACGGTGGCGACAAGCGACAGTGAAAGCTAATCCAACCCCAGAGCAGATTTAAGCCTTTGTCCAGAATATCATCAGCCCTAGACATTACCACTGCGCCAAAGTAAGTATGTTTCTCATTTCATTTCAAGGAAGATGCTGTTTATCACAGAGGAAAAAATTACAAAATGAACCTATCCCAGAGACAGTCAGAAATTCTGAAATATAATGCCATTGATGGCACATTTTTGCGGGGTTAGCTGCATAAAACGCACTTAAAAATTGGAGGTGCAGTACATAATTGGACTAGTTAAGAGAAATCAGTAAGGATATGATGGTATGACTTTCTTAATGTTATGTTAGGTTAGGTCTGACCTTTTCATTGTTCTGATAGGTTTGGTTTAGTTAGATATATTAGATTATGAAAACTGGAGTAAACACCTAATGACAAGGCTATGTTGCACTTTCTCATCCCAATGCTATTTTTCTTCCATCAGTTCTTAATGTCTTCCTGTTTATGTTCAAGATTTCAACATTATTTTGCAATAGGAATAGAGGTATCGAATAAGAGCATCGCTTTCCAAAAGAAAAAAGAGGAATGATCTTTACCTGTTTATTTTAGATTAGGTTTAGTAAGACAAAAGTATGCTTAACTTAATATATAATAAGCATGAATTAAGAATTACACAGATGATTCGTTGCAAGGGGATTTCTTTTTATTAGAGAGGGAGGAATTATCTGTACATGTAGTCACTGAGAGGGATTAACTTTTACTAATACACATTAGTATTAATTTATTTTTATCTGATCCTGATACAGAGTTCTATGCACGATATGAATATTCATATTTATAAAAAAAAAATATGTAAAGCAAGACTGTGGCTACATGTACAGAATTTTTTTTATTTTGAAAGAAAAAAAGAAGAAAATTAAAAATACTGCAGTTGCAAGAGCCAAACAGTACTTCACATTTAACTGTCTTCCTCTAAGAGTTTTTTGAATTTAAGAAGATTTGTGGAGTTGTATTTTTTACGACATTACTGTGGGCTTCTGTACACTTGTATGTGTATGAATTAGTATAATTTTTTATTATATTTATCATCATCATTATCATCAATATTATTACTATTACTATTATCATTCTTATAGTTACCATTAATTTATCATTATTTTTGTTTATTTTTTATACTAAATTCTGTTCTCTTACTTCTTTGCTCATTTCTGTGCTTACTTATAATTGTATTTTTAAGCTTTGTAACAGACGAACCATTATCACCATGGAAATAGAATTTTGAATTGAACTGAGCTAAATAAATTTCACATTACTGAAAATTATATATATGTGTATATATATATATATATATATATATATATATATATATATATATATATATATATATATATATATATATATATATATATATATATATATATATATATATATATATATATATATATGCATATATATATATATATATATATATATATATATATATATATATATATATATATATATATATATATATATATATATATATATATATATATATATATATATATATATATATATATATATATATATATATATATATATATATATATATATATATATATATATATATATATATATATATATATATATAAATATATATATATATATATATATATATATATATATATATAAATATATATATATACAGTATTATAATAATAATAATGGCATCCACCGCTCATCACGATAATACAACTGAAGGTCTGTTGGGCTTAAATAGGACTGTCCAGGACATTTCGATGTGAAGTTTTCCTTCAATATACGGTTATATCTGTCCCTACATCAACACAGAATAGTCTCGGATATTCGTTACACATCTTATAATCCCTTCACATCTGACAAATCACAACACCCGCATATGTATCTCCTTGCCTTATGCTGTCTTCGTTTCCTGGCCTGATGAGAGCAGTTTTATTCCCTTACTACTGTCACAGTCATTAAAAAAATAAAAATGCTGTACAAATAAAATGAAATGAAATAAAAAAAAAAGGATTGTAAACTCTCTCTCAAAATAAAAAAAGACAAGTCTCCCAGTAACTTTGTAACATGTCAACATAATTTATCTGCATGAGAATCTTTATTTTAAAAAGTGAATCAACTTATTTACGAAAAAAAGGATACGACCTTTACATACTCTGAAAATTTGACCAATATATGCTACACATTCATCGCTTATATTAAAAATAAACAACGTCCATCATATTGCAAAACTAAGTTTCCAACATGAGAGTTGCAGGAAGGCTTTTAGATTTGCCTTCATCGAAGCACAAACTCGTAAAGAAACTGCTCTATCACTGACCTCTATAAAATTAAATCATGTACTCACTGAACCAGTTGAGTTGACAGAGGGTACTTACCATTACTGTTACCATATCCTTCAAAATTATCATTGTTTCTGGCTAAGGGAAGCTATGCGGATCCTTTGGAAATAAATTAGAGATTACTTTGGTTATGCAATAGTCATTGTGCACTCGAGATATAAGGATTTGATATGATTTACATAAAGCCCTATAACCTTAATTCCAAAGGAGCTAGGAGGACTGGTTATCATATGTGTGGATCATGGTGAATATGTGTTTCATGGCTCGGCCACCCTCTCTCTCTCTCTCTCTCTCTCTCTCTATCTCTCTCTCTCTCTCTCTCTCTCTCTCCTCTCTCTCTCTCTCTCTCTCTCTCTCTCTCTCTCTCTCTCTCTCTACATATCAAGTTCTCCGTCTTCTTCAGAAAGTTCCTGGTAACCCCCTACTGCGGCTCTTCAATCTTTGCTTTTGCTTGGGGCATGTGCCCTCTGCCTGGACCAGAAGCACTATTATTCCTCTACCAAAACCTGGAACCGACAAATTTAGGCCTATCTCCCTCACCTCCTGCTTCAGCAAAGTGTTTGAACGCATCCTTCTTGCCCGGCTCATGCACCGTCTACAGGATAAACTCTCCCCCAGTCTTTATGGTTTCCTCCCACAACGGAGCACACATCACTGCCTCGCTGAACTCTACACCCGTCTTTCTCCCACCAGTGTGGTCGCCTTCCTGGACCTCAAATCTGCCTTCGATATAGCCAACAAGGAAATTATCCTTGACCAGCTGGTGGACTTTGGAGTTCGGGGGAACATACTGAAATGGATACGGGGATATCTCTGCAACAGAACATCAAGTGTCCTTTTTAAAGGGTCGTATAGCTCCTATGAACGTTTTGAACTGGGTACTCCTCAGGGGGGTGTGCTAAGTCCTTTTCTATTCAATATCCTTATGCATCGTCTACTCTCCCTCCTTCCTGTCATCCCCGGTACTACAATTACCTGCTATGCGGACGACATATGCATCCACACGACCTCAACTCACGACCTTCCGCACATGCTCCATGATTTTTACGTGTCTGCTACCTCCTGTGGCCTTATTATCTCCCCAGAAAAAAGCAGGATTTTTACTTCACGCAACTGCAGAGCACTGCCCGCATTTGCCATGGGTGGTAATGTCATCCCTCACTGCACACAGTACACGTATTTAGGTGCACCAGTCCGGATCACCCCAGCTATACCTGCACGTCAACGAATTCATCCCTTTGTGAAGAGCCTTCTTGACCGTCTGGAGCCCCGCTTTGCACCTGTCAAGTGGCTTGCCAAGAATGCTGCAGGAGTCTCCATCCCAGTGGCGAGGACCCTCTACATCCTACTACTTCGGTCAGTGGTTGACTATCTGTCTCCTGCCTTGTGTCAACTTCCTAGACCAGCTTTCGAGCCACTTGAAAAGTTCCAGAATCGAGTCATGAGATTTATCTTGGGATGTTCTCTCTCTACCCGTATTGTGAGTATGCAGTTGGAGCTCAACTTGCCCCCTCTTGTGGAGAGGATTTATGCCAATGTGTCCTATTTTACTGTTAAGTGTCTTCACTACCCCTTTCTTGCTCCGTACTTCTCTGCTGTCATGAGGACGTCCCTGGATCCAGACGCACCCAGGCTCCCACTTCGAGCAGGAGGTCATAACCTTATCAGGGTGGTGAGTGACATTCTCCGTGGCCTTGACATCGACCTGCCAGTGCAGGCGGCTGTCCCAGATTTACCACCCTGGCGTGTCCCCCTCCCCGCTGTCACATATACACCGACCTCGAAGGATGTCTATCCCCCCTTGCAGAGACAGTTAGCTCTGGAGACTATCGCTGATGTATCCACGTCTGTCCCTGCAGCGCACCACGTCTATGTTGATGGTTCTGTGCAAGCAGATGGGAGGGCGGCATGTGCTGTGTTTTCCCCCACCATGGAGCCGCCTGTGCCGGCTGATTCATGGATTGGCCGTAGACTACCCACCTCGTCGAGCTCCACCTACTGTGAACTGAATGCCATCTTGGATGCTGTGACTCTCCTTGTTCGACGACGAGTGAATGGGGTAATAATTTGTGACTCCCAATCGGCCCTACAAGCCCTATCCTCGCCAAGACCTATCTGTGGCCGTACTGTGGGAGATATACTATGTCGCCTTGCGGCCGCTCGGGATGCTTCTCTTGTTGTGTCATTTGTACGGACTCCATCCCACATTGGGCTGACTGGCAACGACACAGCGGATCGTCTTGCCAAGGCGGCCTGTATGCTGGATGGGCATGCTGTGGACGCTGAGCCCTCCCTCCGATGCCTACGTAATATCATCTACTCAGCTGGGTTTGCCATGACGGTCCAGTGCAGGGACACCGAGAGGGCCAACAGTGTGTCCATACAGCACCATGATCACTTTCTTCACAGTCGCTACAAGTATCGCAGACGCGGGTTAATGGTGCAGAAAAACAATGTAGTTAGTGCTCGGCTCAGAATGGGGTATCGGCCTTTATGGCAGGTCTCCCAGACTCTAGATATGCCACAGTACACCTCATGTAAATTATGCGACCGTCCTAATGCTAACACTCTTGACCACTATTGTCTTCAGTGCCCCACAGTGAGAGATGTTTTACCACGAGGTCAGAACTTAATACAGATCTGCTCATTTTTACTTAATGATGACAACCTTGATGTTATTCTTGCTCGTTATCCTCACTTTGGTGGCCATTAATTATATTGAATTATGCATATATTTTCTATATGTTGCTGTATAATTCTTTTTGTGCATTCTGCGTTTCTCTGAGCTTTACTTTTGCATATAATGTACTCTGTGCTGCCATACTGTGAGTTGTGTGTTAGTATGCAGCAATGTTTTATCAATATGTACACCTCCCTGTAAACCATGTTCAATTCTTGGTTTTGTATCCATTTGAAGCATTATTTGTATGAACTCATGTAATGTCTGACGCCTTGGCGCAATAAATTAATAAAATAAATAATCTCTCTCTCTCTCTCTCTCTCTCTCTCTCTCTCTCTCTCTCTCTCTCTCTCTCTCTCTCTATATATATATATATATATATATATATATATATATATATATATATATATATATATATATATATATATATATATATATATATATATATATATATTTATATATATATATGTGCTTTGTGGTGGTGGGCAGTGCTTTGTGGTGGTGGGCAGTGCTTTGTGGTGGCGGGCACAACATCAAAGAATAGCCTCAACGTATTCCCTGCTTGTAAAAGGCGACTAAAAGTGGACGGGGCGGGGGGACTAGGAATCCCCCCCTTTGCATCAACCTCCTGCGAGACGTCAAAGAAGAAGGGGAGTAGAGGGGAGAATAACTTCTCCCCAAAGTCTAGTTTTGGGGTGTCTAAATGTGCGTGGTTGTAGTACGATAGAGAGCAAAAGATGTGACATTGCATATATGTTTGGTAGGAGGAGGATGGATTATTGGCATTGTGTGAGACGAAGATGAAAGGAAAAGGAGAAGTGGCATTTGGTGATGTGACGGGTAGGGTGTCTGGGGCTGAAAGGGGGAGAGCGAGAGAAGGTGTGGCATTATTGCTGAGTGAATGATTGGTAAATAAGGTAGTAGAATAGAAAGAAATGTCATCTAGGCTGATGTGGGTGAGGGCTATAATAGGAAGGGAATGTTGGGCTTTTGTTAGTGCGTATGGGCCAGGATGTGAGAGAAGTGAGGAAGAGCTGGATGAATTCTGGAATGGGTTAACTAGATGTGTGGATGGTCTGAGTAGAAGGAACTATGTAGTTGTGTTGGGTGACTTGAATGCCAGAGTTGGTGATGGAGAGATAGAAGGTGTTGTAGGAAAGTATGGGGTACCAGGTGGGAATGAGAGTGCCGAGAGACTGTTAGATATGTGTGTGGAGCAAGAGTTGGTGATAGGAAATAGTTTATTTAAGAAGAAGTTAATAAATAAGTATACATGGATGAGAGTGGCAAATGGAAGAGTGAAAGAAAGAGCATTGATGGATTATGTGTTGATAGCAAAGAGCATGGTTGATAGAGTGAAAGATGTGCATGCATTCAGGGGTGTTGCTGCTGTAATGTCTGATCATATTTTGGTTGAAGGAAAAGTGGTAGTAGCAAAAGAGTGGGGAAATTGTGTGGTGGGATGTAGAAGGGAAATAGTGAAGGTGGAAGAGTTGAAAAAGCCAGAGAAGAGACAGGAATATCAGGACAGGTTGAGAGTGGCATATGACAGGGTAAAAGAAAGAGAAGTTTGGGAAATAGGGGAGGAATGGGAGTTGATGAAATAATGTTTTGTGGGACATGCAAGTGATGTGTGTGGAAAGAGGTTTGTTGGAGGTGGCATGAGGAGGGGCAGCGAGTGGTGGAATGAAGGGGTGAAAATGAAGGTGGAGGAGAAAAAGAAGGCTTTTGAGGAATGGCTGCAGTGTAAAAGTAGGAAGAAGTATGAAAGATATAAGGAGAAAAATGTGGAAACCAAGCGGAAGGTTGAGGAAGAGAAGAGGTTGGCAAATGTTAGGTGGGAACAGGATTTTAGTAGATCATATGAGGAGAATAAAAAGAAGTTTTGGAAAGAAGTGAAGAGAGTAAGGAAGGGTGGATCGAGGGTGGAAGAGACAGTGAAAGATGTGAATGGACAGATGTTAAGAGAGAACGATGCAAGGAAAAGATGGGCAGAATATTTTGAGTGCTTGCTGAATTTTGATGAAGATAGAGAGGCAGCTATAGTGGCATTGAGGGGGGGGGGTTCAAGGGTCAGTAATGGGAGATGAAAATGAGAGAGAGATTACAAGAGAGGAGGTGAAAAGGGCATTATATGAAGTGGAAGCAGGTAAAGCACCTGGAATGGATGGTGTGAGAGCAGAGATGTTGAAAGAAGGGGGTTTGACTGCATTGGAATGGATAGTGAGAGTGTTTAATATATGCTTTATGTTGTCATTGGTGCCAGTGGAATGGGTGATTGCCTGTATAGTGCCCCTATAAAAAGGTAAGGGAGATGTGTATGAATGCAGTAATTTTAGGGATATAAGTTTGTTGAGTGTGGTAGGAAAAGTGTATGGCAGGGTACTGGTTAATAGGATTAGGGATAAGAAAGAATATGTGATCGCGGAAGTGCAGAGCGGTTTTAGGAGAGGTAGAGGTTGTATAGATCAGATTTTTATAGTTAGGCAGTTATGTGAGAAATATTTAGCAAAGGGTAAGGATGTGTATTTTGCATTTTTGGATCTGGAGAAAGCATATGATAGAGTTGATAGAGAGGCTATGTGGAATGTTTTGAGATTATATGAAATTAATGGTAAATTGTTGCATGCAGTGAAGAGTTTGTATGAGGGCAGTAGAGATTGTGTTAGGGTAGGGAATGAAGTGAGTGAGTGGTTTCCAGTGAGTGTGAGACTGAGACAGGGATGTATGATGTCACCATGGCTGTTCAATTTGTATATTGATGGGGTTGTAAGAGAGGTGAATGAGCGAGTGCGTGGTCGAGGTTTGAGAATGGTAGATGGGGATGATAACGAGTGCGAGCTGAATCAGTTGCTGTTTGCAGATGATACTGTGGTGGTGGCAGATTCAGAGGAAAAGCTGTATCAGTTAGTGTCAGAATTTGGAATGGTGTGTGAGAGAAGGAAGTTGCTAGTGAATGTGGGAAAGAGTAAGGTTATGAGGTGTACAAGAAATGAGGATGGTGCTGGATTGAATGTTATTTAGAATGGAGAGACACTTGAGGAAGTTAAGCAGTTTAAGTACTTAGGCTCGGTTATAGCTGAAAATGGTGGAGTGGAAGCAGATGTGTGTCACAGAGTGAATGAAGGATGTAAAGTGTTGGGTGCATTGAAAGAAGTGATGAAGAATAGAGGGTTGGATATGAATGTTAAGAAAGTTTTGTATGAGAAAGTGGTTGTGCCAACTGTGATGTATGGATCAGAGTTATGGGGTATGAAAGTAAGTAAGAGACGTAAACTAAATGTGTTTGAGATGAAATGCCTGAGGAGTATGATTGGTGTATCTCGACTGGATAAGGTTAGGAATGAAGTGGTGAGAGCAAGAACGGGTGTGAGGAGAGAAATTGCAGGCAGAGTAGATATGAATGTTCTGAGATGGTTTGGCCATGTGGAAAGGATGGATGATGAAAGGCTGCTGAAAAAGGTGATGAATGCGAAAGTTGATGGGAGAAATGCTAGAGGGAGGCCAAGGTTTGGATGGATGGATGGAGTAAAGAGAGCCCTGAATGATAGGAGGATAGATGTGAGGGAAGCAAGCGAGCGTGCTAGGAATAGGAATGAGTGGCGAGCGATTGTGACGCAGCTCTGATGTGCATCTGCTGTTACCACGGGGCTGCATCTTACAGAGGTAGCCCTGTGGTAGGGGCAGTAGGAGGAGTTGGCAGTTGAGAAGCGACACAGGTTGTGGAAGTGCCGGGAGGATGGGCTGTGGCACTCCAGCAGTGCCATCATATGTTATGCAGAC
>JAXCGZ010001260.1:0-21947 GCA_037179515.1 Halocaridina rubra
TTTCTCTTACATTATCTGATAATCTCTCTCTCTCTCTCTCTCTCTCTCTCTCTCTCTCTCTCTCTCTCTCTCTCTCTCTCTCTCTCTCTCTCTCTCTCTCTCTCTCTCTCTCTCTCTCTCTCTCTCTCGCACACACACACATACGTGCATACACAGAAACAAATATATGGAAGACAAGACAATGTGTTTTTTCCAAAGAAAACAATTTATGACATCCGGAGTTCCTAGTTTTGCCAAGAGAGATTTTCTTTATATTTCATCTACCATTAATGAAGCTCATAATTTATGTTTGTTTTTAGATTCTTGTTATATATCGTCCCAAATATATATATATATATATATATATATATATATATATATATATATATATATATATATATATATATATATATATATATATATTACATTAATAGAGTGGACAATTTATGTGATTTTATGTGTTTTTCATGCTTTTTTTTATTATTACATATCGTCTTGAAGAAAAACTTTTCTTTTTCTGTAATGGAGTTTCTCTCTAGTCAAGTGTGAGTGTGTGTGTGTGTGCGTATATATATATATATATATATATATATATATATATATATATATATATATATATATATATATATATATATATATATATATATATATCTACCTTGGCTGTCTCCCCCAATTGGGGGGTAGCCGACATAAAAAAAGAAACTAATAAGGGATTGATTACTTTGCTCTATGGGCAATGACGAGGGAGCTAGCGACCGTTCAGATGGCATTGCTGGAGTGCCACATCCCATCCTCCCGGCTCTTCCACAACCTGTGTCGTTTCATAACTACCAACTCCCTTACTGCCCCTACCACAGGGCTACCTCTGTAAGATGCAGCCCCATGGTAACAGCAGATGCCCATCAGAGCTGCATCACAATCACTCGCCACTCATTCCTATTCCAAGCATGTTCACTTGCTTCCCTCACATCCATCCCCCATTCATTCGGGGCCTTCCTTACTCCATCCATCCACCCGAACCTAGTCCTCCCTCTAGCATTTCTCCCATCAACTCTCGCATTCATCACCTTTTTTCAGCAGTCTTTCATCATCCATCCTTTCCACATGGCCAAACCATCTCAGAACATTCATATCTACTCTGCCTGCAAATTCTCTCCTCACACCCGTCCTTGCTCTCATCACTTCACTCCTAACCCTATCCAACCGAGATTCACCAGGCATACTCCTCAGGCATTTCATCTCAAACACATTTAGTTTCCGTCTCTCACTTACTTAAATGCCATATAACTCTGATCCATACATCACAGTTGGCACAACCACTTTCTCATACAAAACTTTTTTATCATTCATTTTCAACCCTATATTCTTCATCACTCCTTTCAACGTACCCAACACTTTACATCCTTCATTCACTCTGTGACACACATCTGCTTCCTCTCCACCATTTGCAGCTATAACCGAGCCTAAATACTTAAACTGATCAACTACCTCAAGTGTCTCTCCATTCAACTTAAAATTCAATCCAGCACCATCCTCATTTCTTGTACACCTCATAACCTTACTCTTTCCCACATTCACTCGCAACTTCCTTCTCTAACACACCAATGCAAATTCTGACACTGGCACAGCTTCTCCTCTGAAGCTGCCACCACCACAGTGTCATCTGCAAACAGCAACTGAGTTCAGCTCCCACTCGTTATCATCCCCATCTACCATTCTCAAACCTCGACCACGCACTCGCTCATTAACCTCTCTTACGACTCCATCAATATACAAATTGAACAGCCATGGTGACATCACACATCCCTGTCTCAGTCCCACACTCACTGGAAACCACTCACTCACTTCATTCCCTACCCTAACACAAGCTCTACTGCCCTCATACAAACTCTTCACTGCATGCAACAGTTTACCATCAATTCCATATAACCTCAAAACATTCCACATTGCCTCTCTATCAACTCTATCATACGCTTTCTCAAGATCCAAAAATGCAAAATACACATCCTTACCCTTTGCTAAATATTTCTCACATAACTGCCTAACTATAAAAATCTGATCTATGCAACCTCTACCCCTCCTAAAACCACTCTGCACTTCCGCGATCACATTTTCTGTCTTATCCCTAATCCTATTAATCAGTATCCTACCAGTACACTTTTCCTACCACACTAAACAAACTTATACCCCTAAAATTACTGCATTCATACACATCTCCCTTACCTTTGTATAGGGGCACTATACGAAGCAATCACCCATTCCACTGGCACCATTGACAACATAAAGCATATATTAAACACTCTCACTAACCATTCCAATGCAGTCACACCCCCTTCTTTCAACATCTCTGCTCTCACACCATCCATTCCAGGTGCTTTACCTGCTTTCGCTTCATACAATGCCCTTTTCACCTCCTCTCTTGTAATCTCTCTCTCATTTTCATCTCCCATTACTGGCACTTGAACACCCCAACTGTCACTCTAGCTGCCTCTCTATCTTCCTCAACATTCAGCAAGCACTCAAAATACTCTGCCCATCTTTTCCTTGCATCGTTCCCTCTTAACATCTGTCCATTCACATCTTTCACTGTCTCTTCCATCCTCGATCCACCTTTCCTTACTCTCTTCACTTCTTCCAAAACTTCTTTTTATTCTCCTCATATGACCTACTAAAATCCTATCCCCACCTAACATTTGCCAACCTCCTCTCTTCCTCTACCTTCCACTTGGTTTCCACATTTTTCTCCCTATATATTTCATACTTCTACCTAATGTTACACTACAGCCATTCCTCAAAAGCCCTCTTTTTCTCTTTCACCTTCATTTTCACCCCTTCATTCCACCACTTTCTGCCCCTCCTCATGCCACCTCCAACAAACCTCTTTCCACACACATCACTTGCATGTCCCACAAAACATTCTTTCATCAACCCCCATTCCTCTTCTAACCCCAACTTTTCTTTCTTTCACCCTGTCATATGCCTCTTCCAACCTGTCCTGATATTCCTGTCTCTTCTCTGGCTTTTTCAACTCTTCCACCTTCACCATTTCCCTTCTATATCCCCCCACTCTATTTCTTCACTCTCTTGCTACTACCACATTTGCTTCAACCGAAAAAATGATCAGACATCCCAGCAGCCACACTCCTAAACGCATGCCCATCTTTCACTCTACCAATTTGCGTAACTTTCTCTTTGACTTTCCATGGGATGACTACTGCTTCCTGTCCCGCAACCCTGATCAGGTAGCTCTAAAAGTTGCCGAGATCATGACTGCGGGAATGGAGGCATACATCCCCTCATCTGCAAAAACTTTCTCTCCCCCTAAACCTTGGTTTGACTGTGCCTGCTCCATGGCTATCCAGGCTAGGAGTCAGGCTCACCGATCTTACCAAGCCTCTCCTTCTGATTTAACTCGCTCTGCTTTTATTATAGCTAGGAATCGCTGCACAGCTCAGATTCGAAGGTCTAAGGCTTCCTTTATAAGAAGGAAAGTTGATGACCTTAACTCCTCTCCCACTGACAAATATTTCTCGTCCTTAGCCTAAAACCTCTCCAAAAACTTCTCTAACTCAAGCTTTCCCCCTCTCATTCGTTCTGATGGTTCTATAGCTTGCTCTCCCACTGACAAAGCCACTCTCTTTGGCTCTCATTTTTCTGCCAACTCTTCTATCAACGATTCCAGCGCACCTGTTCCTCAGTCTTTTCCCCTCTCTAACCCTATGCCCTCCCTTATCCTTTCTTCACGCAAAGTTCATAAGGTTCTTCGCTTGCTAAAGACGAACAATGCATCTGGTCCCGATGGTATCCCTGCAAGGTTCCTGAAGGAGTTTGCAGATGAACTGGCTCCCATGCTTTGCCGTCTTTTTCGCCTCATTCTGTCAACCAGTATCTATCCTTCATCTTGGAAGCATGCTCTAGTTCAACCTGTTCCTAAGAAGGGTGACCGCTCTATTCCTTCTAACTACCGACCTATTGCTCTAACCTCCTCTATTGCTTAAGTTTTCGAAACTTTGCTCAATGCTCACTTCTTGAAACGCCCTGAATATAACTCACTTATCTCCTATCACCAGTACGGCTTCCGCAAGACAAGATCCACTGGTGATCTCCTGTCCTATCTTACTCATGTATGGTCATCTTCTCTGAGGAACTATGGGGAATCCTTTGTCGTCGCCCTAGATATCTCTAAGGCTTTTGACAGAGTGTGGCACAAGGCTCTGTTGGCCAAACTCCCTGCCTATGGCTTTACCCCTTCTTTCTGTTCTCTGATTTCCAGTTTTCTTACTGACCGTTCTATATCTGTAGTTGTTGATGTTGCGATATCTAGCCCTTTCTCTGTTTCCAGTGGTGTTCCACAGGGCTCTGTTCTTTCACCTACTCTCCTCCTTCTCTTCATCAATGATCTTTTACAATCCCCATCTTCCTCTCTTCTTCATGCCTTTGCCGATGATTCTACCCTTCACTTTTCCTCTGCCTTTTCTTTACAACCTTCATCTGTTACTCGTAATCAATCTCGTATCAATCTTTCTTCTACTCTTAACTCCGATTTTCAGAAAGTATCTGAATGGGGCACTCAAAATTTAGTTAAATTCAATGCCTCCAAGACAGTTTCTGGCTATCTCTTTATCTCCTTCTCTTCCTGATAACCCTATTGTCTTCGAAACTAATGAAATTTACCCTCTTAGCTCTACCAATATATTAGGAATCCATATAGCCTCTAACTTGTCTTGGAGGAATCACATAATCCAAATTTCTAAATCTTCATCCAAAAAACTTGGGTTTTTGTTTAGTTTTCGTCATCACTTTTCCTCATTGCAGTTACTTAAAATTTACAAAGGTCTTATCTGCCCCTGCTTAGAATACTGCTCACACCTTTGTTTTTAATGTCCTAAGAAACAATCTTCCTGATTGCTTGTATAATTTTTCTACAGTAAACTTAGTTACCGGATTAACTACCCGTCAAGGGGAAGATTTATTAGTACGAAGGTCTAAAACTGATATTGGCTCAAGAGATATAAACATTCGTGGACCTCATTTATATAATAAGCTTCCCAGTGAACTAAAAAATGCTGGTTCAGTGTATACTTTTAAATGTAATCTTAAGAAGTTACTCTTAAAGGAAGATTTTACTTGTAATTTTTAATGGTACACTCATCTTTATGATTTGTTTGTTTTAGTATGTATATAATGTACACCACAGATGTCTATCTGGAATATATATGTATTTTATTTGAATACCCAATGTACATTGGAAATAAAGGTTTATTATTATTATTATTATTATTTACTTATCTTCTTGATAGGGTTGAATCTAAGGCAGTCAGACTCATTAATGATCCTTTTCTTACTTCTAACCTAGATTCTCTCTCACTTCGCCATAAGGTATCTTCCATTTCGCTTTTCTATCGCTACTACTTCCATCGCTGCTCTGATTAGTTGGCGAGTTGCATCCCTCCTCCACTGGCGAGGCCGTGTAACACTCGCCAAGCGGCCTCATCTCACAGGGACTGTGTGGAGATTTGTAGCTCGTGGATTGGTTGGTGCAGCAACTGCTTCTTCCCATCTACCTCCAGACTCTGGAACACTCTTCCTCCTTCTGTCTTTCCTAATTCTTATGACCTTTCATCCTTCAAAAAGCAGATCTATCGTCATCTCAGGGCCTAGTCCTCCATATCTCTGGGTCCTCTGTACTTTGCCTGTTTTTTCCGTCTGTCGTTTTCCTTTGTGTGACATTACCTCATCTCTGCCTTGCCCTTAACCCTTTTCTTTTCCTTCGTCTTGGTATTTTCTCGTGCCCGGGCCTTTGTTGATGAGGGCAGTTTCTGCCTGTCCCGGTGTCACACTCTTAAAAAAAAATCAAGCTCTTTGCTACCAACACATAATCCATCAATGCTCTTTCTTTCACTCTTCCATTTTCCCCCCATCCATGTATACTTATTTTTTAACTTCTTGAAAAACCTATTACCTATACCCAACTCTTGCTCCACACACATATCTACCAATCTCTCGCCACTCTCATTCCCACCTGGTACCCCATACTTTCCTGCAACACCTTCTACCTATCCATCACCCACTCTGGCATTTAAGTAACTCAACACAACTACATAGTTCCTACTACTCAGACCATCCACACACCTAGTTAGCTCATTCCAGAGTTCATCCTGCTCTTCCTCACTTGTCTCAAATCTTGGCCTATGCGCACGAACAAAAGCTCAACATTCCCTACCTATCCTAGCCTTCACCCACATCAGCCTAGATGACACCTCTTTCCATTCCACTACCTTATTTACCATCCATTCACTCAGCAATAATGCCACACCTTCTCTCGCTCTCCCCTTTTCAACCCCAGATACCCTACCTGTCACATCACCAAATGCCACTTCTCCTTTTCCTTTCATCTTCGTCTTACACAATGCTAATACATTGGCCATGGCACCAGCCGCCCGTTGAAAGACTACGACTGAAGGTATTAGGATGCAACTAGGACTGGTCCAGACAGTTCCAGGTTGAGTCTTCCTTCAGGACGGTTCTTTCCTCATGCCTACATCTACACTGAATATTCTGGCATATTCATTACACATCTCTTGCTATTCCATTACATTTGACAAGTCACAACATTCTGCACATCTGTCTCTTTACGGTTCCGGTTTTACGTCACGGACTCCCTTATCAACCAAGGGCTTGGACGGTTGCCTTCTTGCGAAGGATTTGTTTTGGCAGATGTAATCCTTATGCTGAGTGCATGCCTTTGCTAACCTCAGACCGTGACGGGGCGCGAACCCTCGACCTGACGCCTCAGAGTCGGAGACGCTACCGACTGAGCCACGGCGACTACTCACATCTGTCTCTTTTACTTTCCTTTTCCTCACATTTTGTCATTATTTATGGAAGGTTCACAACTAATGGCCCCCAGTACCCGGCATAGTGGGGTGCGAAGAATCTCCGGGGATCGTGTTGACTCCACCATTGGCTTGAGGGCAGACACGCCTGGTGGTAGTAATGGTTCTGCTCTTAACCTTGCACCTCCCAATAGATCTGCTTCTTTCACTCTTCACTATTCAAACATTCGTGGGCTGAAGTCTAATCTTTCGTCTGTGGAACAGCACTTGGGCACTTTCCTCCCTAACCTCCTCCTCCTATCTGAAACCCAGTTGTCTATACATGATTCCACTGACCCTTTCTAAATCTCCCACTATAAACTGTATACTCGTTTTCGTTCCAAAGGTGGGGTCTGTGCTTACTGCAACATTAAGACTCCTACTGTGAGGCTCATGGACCTTGAATCTCCTGACTTTGATGTTCTCTGGCTAAAAGTCTATCTCTCCACTACCACTATCATCCTTTGCTTCTGCTACTGTTCTCCAAACTCCACCGAGTTTGTGTCTTTCTTTGAATATCTCTCCTCGTGCCATGAGTCCTTGCTATCTTCTCACCCACATGCCGAAGTTCTCTACATTGGAGACTTCAATGTACACCACAGTGAGTGGCTTCATTCTTCTCACACTGATGTGGGAGGAAGCGAGGCTCTTGCTTTCTCTATTACTCACGATCTGGAGCAAATTATCAAACATCCTACTCGTGTTCCTGATCGTCACGAACATGCTGCACTCTTAACCTATTTTTTACTTCTAACCCTTCAAACTACTCTTATTCTGTGCTTTCCCCTCTTGGTAAATCTGACCACTCCATGATCTCTGTCTCTTCCATTTTCGCTCCCCCACCACCAAACCCTCCTACTCAACGCTGCCTATGTCACTTCGAGCGAACCCAATACGAGAATTTGCGTAACTTTCTCTTTGACTTCCCATGGGATGACTACTGCTTTCGGTCACGCAACCCTGATCGGGTAGCTGTAAAAGTTGCCGAGATCATGACTGCGGGAATGGAGGCGTACATCCCCTCTTCTACAAAAACTTTCTCTCCCCCTAAACCTTGGTTTGACTGTGCCTGCTCCATGGCTATCCAGACTAGGAATCAGGCTCACCAATCTTACCAAGCCTCTCCTTCCAATTTAACTCGCTCTGCTTTTATTATAGCTAGGAATCACTGTACAGCTCAGATTCGAAGGTCTAAGGCTTCCTTTATAAGAAGGAAAGTTGATGACCTTAACTCCTCTCCCACTGACAAATGCTTCTGGTCCTTAGCCAAAAACCTCTCCAAAAACTTCTCTAACTCAAGCTTTCCCCCTCTCATTCGTTCTGATGGTTCTATAGCTTGCTCTCCCACTGACAAAGCCACTCTCTTTGGCTCTCACATTTCTGCTAACTCTTCTATAAACGATTCCAGTGCACCTGCTCCTCAGTCTTTTCCCCTCTCTAACCCTATGCCCTCCCTTATCCTTTCTTCACGTAAAGTTCATAAGGTTCTTCGCTCACTAAAGACAAACAAGGAATCTGGTCCCGATGGTATCCCTGCAAGGTTCCTTAAGGAGTTTGCAGATGAACTGGCTCCTGTGCTTTGCCGTCTTTTTCGCCTCATTCTGTCAACCAGTATCTATCCTTCATCTTGGAAGCATGCTCTAGTTCAACCTGTTCCTAGGGAAGGGTGACCGCTCTATTCCTTCTACCTACCGACCTATTGCTCTAACCTCCTCTATTGCTAAAGTTTTCGAAACTTTGCTCAATGCTCACTTCTTGAAACGTCTTGAATCTAACTCACTTATCTCCGATCACCAGTACGGCTTCCGCAAGGCAAGATCCACTGGTGATCTCCTGTCCTATCTTACTCATGTATGGTCATCTTCTCTGAGGAACTATGGGGAATCCTTTGTCGTCGCCCTAGATATCTCTAAGGCTTTTGACAGAGTGTGGCACAAGGCTCTGTTGGCCAAACTCCCTGCCTATGGCTTTACCCCTTCTTTCTGTTCTCTGATTTCCAGTTTTCTTACTGACCGTTCTATATCTGTAGTTGTTGATGGCGCGACATCTAGCCCTTTCTCTGTTTCCAGTGGTGTTCCACAGGGCTCTGTTCTTTCACCTACTCTCTTCCTTCTCTTCATCAATGATCTTCTACAATCCCCATCTTCCTCTCTTCTTCATGCCTTTGCCGATGATTCTACCCTTCACTTTTCCTCTGCCTTTTCTTTACAACCTTCATCTGTTACTCGTAATCAATCTCGTATCACTCTTTCTTCTACTCTTAACTCCGATTTGCAGAGAGTATCTGAATGGGGCACTCAAAATTTAGTTAAATTCAATGCCTCCAAGACACAGTTTCTGGCTATCTCTTTATCTTCTTCTCCTCCTGATAACCCTATTGTCTTCGAAACTAATGAAATTTACCCTCTTAACTCTATCAAGATATTAGGAATCCATATAGCCTCTAACTTGTCTTGGAGGAATCACATAATCCAAATTTCTAAATCTTCATCCAAAAAACTTGGGTTTTTGTTTCGTTTTCGTTATTACTTTTCCTCACTGCAGTTACTTAAAATTTACAAAGGTCTTATCCGCCCCTGCTTAGAATACTGCTCACACATCTGGGGTGCTTCTTCTTTTACTTATCTTCTTGATAGGGTTGAATCTAAGGCAGTCAGACTCATTAATGATCCTTCTCTTACTTCTAACCTGGATTCTCTCTCTCTTCGCCGTAAGGTATCTTCCCTTTCGCTTTTCTATCGCTACTACTTCTATCGCTGCTCTGATGAGTTGGCGAGTTGCATCCCTTCTCTAATGCCGAGGCTGCGTAACACTCGCCAAGCGGCCTCATCTCACAGGTACTGTGTGGAGATTTGTAGCTCGTGGATTGGTCGGTGCAGCGACTGCTTCTTCCCATCTACCTCCAGATTCTGGACCTCTCTTCCTCATTCTGTCTTTCCTAATTCTTATGACCTTTCATCCTCCAAAAAGCAGATCTATCGTCATCTCAGAGCCTAGTCCTCCATATCTCTGGGTCCTCTTTACTTTGACTGTTTTTTTCTGTCTGTCGTTTTCCTTTGTGTAACATTACCTCATCTCTGCCTTGCCCTTAACCTTTTTCTTTTCCTTCGTCTTGGTATTTTCTCGTGCCCGGGCCTTTGTTGTTGAGGGCAGTTTCTGCCTGTCCCGGTGTCACACTCTTAAAAAAAAAAAAAAAAATCCATCCTCCACCTACCAAACATATATCCAATCTCACATCATTTGCTCTCTAGCGTACTACAGCCACGCACATTTAGACACCCCAAAACTAGAGTTTGGGGGGAATTTATTCTCTCCTCTACTCCACTTCTTCTTTGACGTCTCGCGGGATATTACTACAAGGGGGGATTCCCAGTCACCTCGCCCTGTCCACTTTCAATCGCCTCTTACGACACGCAGGGAATATATATATATATATATATATATATATATATATATATATATATATATATATACATATCTATTTATATATAATGATAAGTCACTATGTATATACTATTGTCTTAAAATTTAGGCTATTTCACTAAATAGAATTAATAAAATAAATATTATTTAGAATAATGATTACAATAATAATAATATAAATAATAATAATAATAATAATAATAATAAAAATAATAATAATAATAATAATAACAATAATAATAATAATTATAATAATAATAATAATAAAAGAAGAAGAAGAAGAAGAAGAAGAAGAAGAAGAAGAAGAAGAAGAAGAAGAAGAAGAAGAAGAAGAAGAAGAAGAAGAAGAAGAAGAAGAAGAAGAAGAAGAAGAAGAAGAAGAAGAAGAAGAAGAAGAAGAAGAAGAAGAAGAAGAAGAAGAAGGGCAAAAGGAGGAGAAGAAGAAGAAGAGGAAGAAGAAGGGCAAAAGAAAAAGAAGAAGAAGAGGAAGAAGAAGATGAGCAAGAGGAGGAGAAGGAAGAGGAGGAGGAGGAGGAGGAAGAGATGACAAAGGTAGAGGCTCTGGATAGAAGACAGAGACATATACTTGACCCAAGTGGCTCTCTCGTACTTGTCTCACACCCTGTTCATCACAGGAAATGAACATCATAAGAGGAGGAGGAAAGAGGAAGAAGAAGAAGAAGGGAAGGAGGAGATAAAAGAAGAGGAAAGAGGGAAGAAGGAGATTAAAGAAGAAGAAGAAGGGAAGGAGGAGATGAAAGAAGAAGAAAAGGGAATGAGGAGATGAAATAAGAAGAATATGAGAAGGAAGGGATGAACGGAGAAGAAGGGAAGGAGGAGATGAAAGAAGAAGAAGAAGGGAAGGAGGAGATGAAAGAAGAAGAATAAGTGAAGGAGGAGATGAAAGAAGAAGAAGAAGGGAAGGAGGAGATAAAATAAGAAGAATAAGTAAAGGAGGAGATGAAAGAAGAAGAATAAGGGAAGGAGAAGATGAAAGAAGAAGAATAATGGAAGGAGCAGATGAAAGAAGAAGGAGGGAATAAGGAGATGAAAGAAGAAGGAGGGAATAAGGAGATGAAAGAAGAAAAAGAAGGGAAGGAGGAGATGAAATAAGAAGCATATGAGAAGGAAGGGATGAAAGGAGAAGAAGGGAAGGAGGAGATAAAAGAAGAAGAAGAGGAGAAGGAGGAAATGGAAGAAGAAGAATAAGGGAAGGGGGAGATGAAAGAAGAAGAAGAAGAAGGGTAAGAGGAGATGAAATAAGAAGAATAAGGGAAGGAGGAGATGAAGGAAGAAGAAGGGAAGTAGGAGATGAAATAAGAAGAAGAAGAAGAAAAAGAAGGGAAGGATGAGACGAAAGAAGAAGAATAACGGAAAGAGATTAAAGAAGAAGAAGAAGGGAAGGAGGAGATGAAAAAAGAAGAATAGAATAAGGAGATGAAAGAAGAAAAAGGAAAGGAGGAGATGAAAGAAGAAGAAGAAGTAGGAGAAGAAGGGAAGGAGTAGATGAAATGAATAGAAGAAGGGAAGGAGGAGATGAAATAAATAGAAGAAGGGAAGGAGGAGATGAAAAAAGAAGAAGGGAAGGAAGAGACGAAGGAAGAAAAGCAGGAGATTAAGAAAGAAGAAAAAGAGAAGCAAGAAGAAATACGGAAGGAAGAGATATAGGAAAAAGAAGAAGGACCGGAGAAAATGAAGGCAGTAAAAGAAAGGAAGGAGGAGAATGCAAAAGGAGAAAAAGAAAAGAAGAAGGGAAGAAAGAAGCGATAGAGGAAGAGGAGAAGGAAGAGAAAAAAAAGGAAAGCGAAACGACACGAAACAAGATGATGAGGAAAAGAGGAAGGAAACGAAGAAAAATGATGAATGAAGAAGTGGAGGAAGAGACGAGAGAAGAAGAAGAAGAAGAAGAAGAAGAAGAAGAAGAAGAAGAAGAAGAAGAAGAAGAAGAAGAAGAAGAAGAAGAAGAAGAAGAAGAAGAAGAAGAAGAAGAAGAAGAAGAAGAAGAAGAAGAAGAAGGGAAGGAAACGAAATAAAGATCGAATAAAAAAAGACGAAGTGACGAAGGCGTAGAAGAAGGAAGAAGACAAAATAGAATAATAAACAGAAATAGAAAAAGACAATAAACCAAAAGATAGAGAGAAAAGACAGGAACAGAAAAAGAGAAAAAGATGATAGATAAAAGACAAGGGATTCCCCAAGAGATGGGGACAGAATGAAAATGTTTTAAATAAATGGGGAACGGAGTATTCAGAGAAAAGGGAGAGCTCTAGAAGACGGAAAAAAAGATCGAATGATGGGAAGAAAAAGCAACATGGGATGGAAATGATAACTGAGAAACAATGGGGAGGAAAATAGAAGACTTCCCAAAATATGAGGAGAGAGAAAAAAATGGGGAATGATAAATCCAAGGAATGATGTAATAAACAATGGGGAATTAGGGAAAAATCAGAGAATGATGAGAAATCTCACAAAAGAGGAACAAGAAGAGTAACATGAAACCAGCGAAGAAGAAAACAAAGGGTAATAATAAGAAGAGCAACAAAGGAAGGAGAGAGGTATATTCAGACCGAGAGAGCCCCCAGGAGATGAAAGGGAATGGGGGGGAGGGGTAAGAGAGAAGGGAGCAGCATCCCAATCTGTCCATCACAGATAATTAAGTGTTTCTAAGTGTCTTTGACAACTTTAGCTTCATTGTGTCTATCGAAGTTTAAGCTCTATTATGTGCCCAGGACCCCCTCCTACCACTCTCCCTAAGGGCTCTTCCTCACCTCTGCCAGGCTCTACATTCCTTCTCACAAGGCTTTTCCTCCCCTCTTCTCTCAGGATTTTTCCTCTATTTTCTCAATAATCTCCCTCCCTTCCATTCACATGGCTCCCCTCTCTTTCCTCAAGGGTTGTCCCCACTTTCCTCTAGACTTCCTTTCCTCTCTACTTACAAGGCTTCTGTTCCCTTTTCCCAAGACTTCTCCTCCCATTTTCTCAAGGATTGCCCTCTTCTTCATTCACAAGGCTACTCCTCCCTTTCCTCAAGTTTTTTCCTCCCTTCCTCAAGGCTTCTTCTCCTTTCTATTTACAAGGCAGCTATTCCCTTCTCCAAATGCCTTTTCCTCCCTTTCTACAAAGCTTCTCGTTTCTATTTACAAGGGTCCTATTTCCTTCTTCTAAGCTCATCTTCCCTTCTCTAGAGGCTCCCCTTCCCTTCTCCTAGAGACCTCCTCGCTAACTGTAAAGCTTTCCTCCTTTCTTCAAGGCTCCTTTCCCTTCTACTAGATTCCAGCTTCTTCTCTCCCAGGCTCACCCTTCCTTCTCCAATGCTTCTCTCAATTCTCTGCCTCCCTTCCTCCCAGGTTCAACCTCCCTCTTTCCAGGTCCCTTCTCCTTCCACTAAAGCTACTTCTCCTTCTCTCCTAATGCTCCTCCTACCGTCCTCACCCTTTCTTCTATACTTTTTACCCTTTTCCCACGGCTACTCCAACCTGTCTCCAAGGCACCTAATCACTTTCTCCCTAGCGCCTCCTCTCTTTTCCCAAGCCACTCCTCATTTCTCCAATGCCCCACCCCTTTCTCCCAAGGCTCCTCCTCGTTTTCTCCAAAGGTCCTCCTCTTTTTCTCCCAGGCTCCTCCCCCTTGTCCAAAGGATTCTCCTTGCAGTCACCCACGGCTCCTTGTTCTTGTCTCCTATACTAGTCATCTCTTTCACCAAGCTACTCCCCCATTCTCCCAGGCTCTCTCTCACTTCTAGAGAATCTCTTTCCAAGGTCCCTCCTTCACTTCCTTAAGGCCCTTGTCCTTTATTTCTAGTCGCCTCCCCTTTCAACAGAACTCCTCCCCTTTCACAAAAGCTCCTCCCCTTTCACAAAAGCTCCTCCCTTTATTGAGGTTCGTCACCCTTTTTAAAAGGCTCCTCCTCAATTTCATAGACTCTTCCCTCTTTTCCCAAGGCCCCTCTTCACTTCTCACAGATTCCTTCTCCTTTCCCCAAGACTGATTTCCTTCTCCCAGGCTTCTTCCCATTTGCAAGGCTCTTTGCCCTTTCTCTAAGGTCCCTCCTCCCATTATCCCAGGCAACATCTCCCTTCCCCCAGGGTTCCCCTCCCTTTTCTCAGGCTCCTCTCCTTTTCTCAGGCTCAACTCCTTTTTTTAAGGCTCTCTCACCTAAACTCCTCCCTTCTCACAAGGTCCCATCCCAGTTCCTCCCATCTTTTCCTAAGCTCCTCCTCCCTTTTCACAGGCTCCTCCTTTTTTTCTTACCACTTCCAGCCTAAAATTCTCCCAGGCTCCTCCTCCATTCACCAAGGGCACTTATCATTTCCCCCTAGGCTCCCCTTTCTTCACCCAACCACCTCCTCCAACTTCCCAAAGCCTCAAACCCCTAAACTTTCTTATTATTCATGAGGGATAAAGCAAGTTGAAGGAGAGGGAGAGTTAATTTGTTCTGGTGAACAGAGTACAATAATAAGTTTTAAATATATATACATGCGTGCACGCAGGTATGCATACATACATAATCATACACATATCCACACAAAAAAACACACACAAATATATATATATATATATATATATATATATATATGTGTGTGTGTGTGTGTGTGTGTGTGTGTGTGTGTGTGTGTGTGTGTGTGTGTGTGTGTGTGTGTGTGTGTGTGTGTGTGTGTGTGTGTGTGTGTGTGTGTGTGTGTGTGTGTGTGTGTGTGTGTGTGTGTGTGTGTGTGTGTGTGCGTATGTGTGTATGTGTGCACATGCACATACTTACTACGTATATACTACATACATACATATTTTTCTATCAGGTGTTCCCCTCCAGAATAATAATCACAAAGAAATAAAACGTAAATAATAATATAAGGTAGACGAAAATCTCCAAGGAGATAATGCCTCTTACCTACCAAAACGAGAGAGAGAGAGAGAGAGAGAGAGAGAGAGAGAGAGAGAGGAGAGAGAGAGAGAGAGAGAGAGAGAGAGAGAGAGAGAGAGAGAGAGAGAGGAGAGAGAGAGAGAGAGAGAGAGAGAGAGAGAGAGAGAGAGAGAGAGAGAGAGAGAGAGAGAGAGAGAGAGAGAGCACTGACTGAAAACAATCTTATCTGGTGGAGGTAAAAACACAACAGACAAAAGTAACTAACTCAACTTTATCTATACTTCCTTGGCTTCCTCCTCCTCCTCCTCCTTAGTTTCTTGTATGCTACCTCCTTCTCCTCCTCCCAAGTTTCTTTAATAGAAATTCTGAAAATTCTAGCATAAAAAATACATATACAAACGCTGAAGGAGCTAGACTTACCACCACTTGAAGCCAGAAAAAAGGGTGGATATAGTAACGGATTGCATATTCTTCCGTGGTTGTAACAGAGTAAATCGAGAGCAAAACTTTGATACTGGAGGCTATAGAACTACAGACGTCCCGACTTAAAAAGCTTCGTAAGAAAATTTCTTTGTGGGATGTATATAAATGAACTCATGGTGAAAGAATAGTTAATAACGGAATTCGCAAAGTGAGGAAACAGCAGGTGCTAAATGTATTTATAGTTCTAAAGAATGATATTAAATATGTCTGTGAATCAAAATAAAAGACCGACCAGGAATGGGAAGATAAGACGTTTATCAGTGAAAATACTAAAGTAATTACACACACACATACAAATACACACACGAGAGCAGTTTGAAACATTAACTATTTTCTTTACCAATGCTCCTTCTACACATCTTATGGCGTACTTAATCAGTCTGTCAAGTTGATAGGCGCTAACATGTAAAGGAAGGCACTACTCTCTTCTCATTATCCCCTTATAATGGTTCTGACAAATTGAAGAAGTAAGAACTCTTTACAAAGAGGTGATTCTCATTTTGAGGGGGGGGGGGGGTGGTCAAGTGCAAACAAAGAAAAAGAAAAAAAAAGATGCCCCTTAAGACTCGTGGATTGCAAACTAGTGTGTAATAATAAAGAGCTAAGGGAAAGGTGATATGGGAGGCAGAGCCCATATTTAGGAAATGAGAACGTGATAATTGCTATAATATTATATTAGATTACGATGGTCGCAGTGGCAAAGAAATGTCAGATCGAGGGTTTGTGGCCCGCCATGATCTGAGATTAGCAAGGGCATGCACTCAGAGTAACGATCACACCTGCCATAGCCAAAGTCCATTGCAAGATATCACCGTCCTAGCCCTTAGAAGAAAAGGGAGTTCGTGACGTAAGATCGATCACATCAGATTAGGTTAGGTTAGGTAGGTGGTAATTGTAAAGTTGAAGCCCATAGCCGATTAGAACAATGAATTTTAATTATTTTACGCCTGAAATGATTGCTCTTAATGGTCATTTCTGCTTGGAAATTAGCGTTTTTTTTTGACTTATTTCTCCCATAACTAACAGAACTCTAAAAAAAAAAAATAGAAAAACAACAACATATTTTAGTATCTATATTTAATATGAAAGCAAAATTTCCAGTACTTTTTCTAAATGTGGTGATTTCACGTGGAAATGATTATTTCAAAAATGTTTTAAGTGAAATAACTGACTTGGTCATTTTGGACATGAATCTTTTTTTTTTTTTTTTTTTTTAGAAATACACTCCCATGAATACTTATTATTATTATTATTATTTTTTTTTTTTGCGTTTTGTCTCACCATAAGCCACCCATGTGGGGATGGACAAAGATGGATTGCAGCTGGGGAATACAGGTTGGATATGTACGAACGTGGATCCATCATCTCCCGGATCGAACATTCTACCAGTTACGCTAGAGCGGTCCTTCATAGCTTAGGAAATTGACTATCAATATTGAAAGTTTTCTATAGAAAATCATTAGAAAATACTACGACATTTTAGTGTCTTAATCAATTATGAGTTATCTTAACCCATTATGAGTTATCTTAATCAGTTATGAGTTATCTTAATCAATTATGATTTATCTTTATCAATTATGAGTTATCTTAATCAATTATGAGTTACCTTTATAATTACTTTTCCTAATTGAAGGCTTCGCGTAGGAATTATGAGTTATCTTAATCAATTATGAGTTATCTTTGTAATTACTTTTCCTAATTGAAGGCTTCGCGTCGAAATTACTAATCAGAGAGAAATTTTTATTCTAGTAATGTGTTAAATAATGTAAGAGATGCTGATGTTAATTTTAGAATGAGAATTATTAATGAGATAAGTTATTATTCTAATAATGTCTCGTGTGACATAAATCAAATCAAATCAAATAAAAAAGTTTATTTCCAAAAGATACATTGGTTATTCTTCATAATTTACAGTACAAGGTACTGTAAATTACTTACTATATACAAAATAAAATCATTACTGTGAGAACTTATATATCTAAAAAATAAAATTGTCAAAAAATTTAAAATAATGATCTTTCTCAATATGGAAATAGTTTGTGAGATATCTGGAATCAAGTAACGTACTGATTTATTGCTTAGCTTTTATATCCTAGACAGTATCATTGCGGGGTAGCCTCCAGACTCTGGAACTCTCTTCCTCCTTCTGTCTTTCCTAATTCTTATAGCCTATCTTCCTTCATAAAAAACCGGATCAATCGTTATCTCAGGGGCTAATTCTGCCATATCTTTAGGTTCTTATTACTTCGACTGTTTTTTTCAGCCTGTCCTTTTCCTATTGTGTCTAATTTTTTTTCTGCCTTGTCCTTAAGCTTCGACTTTTTCTTCGTCTTATCAAAACTGATCATATTATGAGGAAAATTCATTAGAAAACTATGTTCTCTGTCTAAATCAGTGATGTGGGTGAACTTTATAATTACTTTTTCTAAGGGGGGGGGGGTGCACCGACCCACATATTTCTCTTGCTTAACCTCACTATCCAAACCTAACCTAACTTAGCCTAACTTAACATCAGAAGGCAATTTTGGGCTGCAACTTCATAAATACCGGGTGAGGTTTGGTTAGGTCAGGTTAAGTTTGGTTAGGTTAATGGAATTGATTGCCTAAGAGGCGTTATTTCCGGTGGATCCAAATACCATAAAGTTACTTTATAATTAACTTTCAACTTGTTAATTCTGCCTTTAATTACCACACAAACTATAACCTGGTTGAAAAAAAAAATTAATTTCTTTGTGTTATATAAGCTTTCGCAAACTTTCTTAAATACGTCTAGAGTAACTCCATTTGAACAATGCATATCAGAGGTTCCAAACCTGTGGTCCACGGACCCCTGAAAATTCACAAAGGTTGCACAGAGGGTCCGTGAACGGTTTCAATATTTAAAAGACATTTTATAAACTTGGAGAAAATTTTTATTTCTCTAGAAATTATTTGAAACTGTCTTTTTATATCTATTTATACTATTTTTTTTTTAAACTGCCATTTCGTTGTGCGAATATATTGACATATTTTTCAATTAAAAAATGAAACTTAGAACAAGTTTGTTATTAGTGACTAAAATTTGCTTTGAATAAGTAAAAACACTCTTTCAAGAGTCTGTGGTCCGAGGGAAATTAATTTCTAATAAAAAGGGTCCTTGGCAGTGAAAAGGTTGGGGACCATCGATGCTAGTCTTTGTTGGAATTTATTAGAAGAAGGAAAAGAATTTGCAAGAAGAGAGTACATATTCTCTCTCTCTCTCTCTCTCTCTCTCTCTCTCTCTCTCTCTCTCTCTCTCTCTCTCTCTCTCTCTCTCTCTCTCTCTCTCTCTCTCTCTCTCTCTCTCTCTTTAACAGAAAAGGAGAGAGAAATACAAGAACTAAAAACAAAATTATTCTTGGCACAGGAAACCATTAAACAAAATCAAGAAGCAATACAAAACCTCAGTGAAACAAATACCCATGCCAGACGTACGAACGCACCCCTTGAAGGAAATACCTTATTGATTGGCGACTCTTACTTAAAAGAAATAAAATCAAGCGACCTTCATGAACATGCAGAAATAAGAACACTTCCAGAAGCAAACTTGAAGATACTAAAATCTTGGATAAGTGAGGAACTTGATCACTTGCCAAAGGAATGTGTTATCTACTGCGGAACACAAGATCTACTTGACGAAGATGCTACCCTAGAAACAATTCTTGATACCCTTGGGACTGTAATCGCTGAACTTCAGGGGAAAAACAAAGATATTGAGGTCAAGGTTTGTGAACTAGTCCCAAGTTTGAAGACAAGTGGTTTGCCTGATAGAATATATCAATATAATACCCAGTTGCATGAATGGTGTAATAACAATGGGGTTACATTCATTAAGACAGCAGAGTTTTTCAAACTTGGAACTGGTGATATTGATATTAACTGTTACGAAATTCGAGATGATATGGAAAATGATTTACTTAATAGAATTGGAGCAATCAGACTATTGGATGCTATTTCTTCTGTTTGTACAAGTGACTTTATCTGCCGAGATTGGAAAACAGTAAAATCAAATTTGTTTAATGCTAGCAACAATAAAATGAAATCTAATGATGTAAGTGACAGAGGAGGTAGTGACAATAGAGTGAACATGAATGTTAAAGGTAACAATACAGTTAGATTCTATCAAAATAGAGGCCAAAATACGGGAGTCAAAAATAGTTTCTTGCGTGGTAGATATGGTGATACTGGCTCCCAGGGACGATACAGCAATACAAACACCTGGCTAAGTCATACTAACAAACAAAATAGAGAAAGAAGGGATTATGATTATAATAATTTCTCGCGTGGTAGACATGGTGATACTGGCTCCCAGGGACGATACAGCAATACCAACACTAGGATAAGTCATACTTACAAACAAAACAGAGAAAGAAGGGATTATGATTATGTGCAAAGTCAAAGATATGGATGTTATAATTGTGGTGAGTTCAATCACCGCCAATCAAATTGTAGATTTGATCATAAAGTTAAATGTAATGTATGTCATGAATATGGTCATAAGAGTAGATTATGTAAAAATAATGATTATTATTAGAATCATGGCCAAGAGGACAGTGCCGATGTGAAAGTTACTTGTAAATATAATGATAGATTATCTGTCGTACATATAAATGCACAATCCCTGTTATCCCATATACTAGAAATTGAACATATGCTTGTACAAGAAAATATTAATGTTCTTTGCATTAGCGAATCATGGCTGTATCCGTCAATTAACAATGCATTTATTAATATTCCTTCATATAATATTTATCGCTATGACAGTGGTAGAGGTGGAGGTGTATGTTTATATGTTAAAAATTATTTGAAGGCCACTGAACTAAATCTTGAAACTGAGAAGCACGAAGGAGTGGAAGATAAATGGATCTCTGTCCAACATAAAAAGTTTCCTTCTATTATCATAGGCTGCGTGTACCGCCACCCCAAAGCCTCGGTAACCTCTTTTAGCTATATTTTGGACGTTTTTAAGGAGATAATTTTAAAAAACAAACCAGCTTTTATATATGGCGATTTTAATGATGATCAACTAAAAAGAGAAAATAAAATGAGTAGACTTATTAAGAATTTAAATCTAGAACAGATTATAAATAAACCAACTAGAATCACTCCCACTTCAGTTTCCCAAATCGATCTAGTAATAACAAACTCCAAACATATGATAACTAAGTGTGACGTAATGCCAAGCCCTATAGCAGACCACGAGGAAATTGTAACGTCCCTAAATATTCGCAAACCAAAGAGACAACCAATCTTTAAAACATTCAGATGCTTAAGAAATTATTCACAAGAATTACTTAGTAGTTTACTTATGAATGAAGTACATAAATTAAATGAAATTCTATATACCGATAATATTAATACACAAGTAAATATTTTAACCAGTGTCTTATCATCATGTATAGATCGATGTGCACCACTCGTGACAAGAGAAATATTTCGTCCCCCCGCTCCTTGGATAACAGATGACATAAAAAACATTATGAAAGAAAGAGACAAACTGCAAAATGAAGTAAAACTACAAAGAGATAATATCCCTTTAAGAGAAAAGTTTACAGAGCATAAGAAACAAGTAAAATCATTATTAAGTAACAGTAAGAAACAGTATTACAAAAATGAATTTCAAAACGCTAAAGGCAATATCTCTGATACATGGAAAATTGCTAAAACCATGCTTTCCAATAACTGTAATAAAAGTAGTAACATATCAATTATACCCGATGAGGTAGATGTAAGTGCTAAAGCAGAAGAGTTCAATAATTTTTTCGCTGAAGTGGGGAAAAAAACATTTGAAAAAACAAAAAAAGAAATAATAAATGAAATCAATAATAGTAATGGTGGTAATAATAATGATGATGGTAGTAGTAATAATAATAGAAATGTTGATAATGGTGTAAATAATAATGATGGTGGTAATAATGGTAATGATAATAGTGATGATGGTAGTAATAATAATAATAATGTTCAAGAACATAGTGCATTCAATAGAAGTAATGATGTCTTTAACCCTACTACAGTAGATTGTAATACAGTAATCTTAGTAATAAAAAATCTGAAAGACTCTAATGCATATGGATCAGATGGAGACCCGATGAGGTAGATGTAAGTGCTAAAGCAGAAGAGTTCAATAAGAGAGTCGAGTTGGAGAAGCGGAGTTGTAAACACCGTTTTGAAAGCGCTGTATATTTCTTCGTTATTTCAGTGAAATAGAACGTTTTGGAACTTTATTTTTTGAGACATTAGGCTTAATGTGACAGTGATTGATTTGTGCTTATAAGTGTTTGTATATAGTGCACAGTCTTAGATTTATAAGC
>JAXCGZ010001261.1:0-21905 GCA_037179515.1 Halocaridina rubra
AACTGAGATCAATCCTGGGTAGTGTCGGCTACTACCAACGGTTCATTCCACACTTTAATACTATCGCTGCCCCTTTGCAGCAAATGACCTCCTCGAAGCAAAGTAAAACCTCCCCTGTCCAATGGACAGATGAAGCGGAGAGAGCATTTTTCAAGCTCCGAGAAGCATTGGCGGGTGAGCCAGTATTACAACTGGTAAACCCTGATTTTCCATTTATCTTGCAGACCGACGCCTCAGACGAAGGCCTAGGTGCCGTGCTCTTGCAAGACCGATCAGACAACTCAGCAGAAGTAGCTCCAGTGCGATATGCAAGCCACAGGATTCACCCTGCAGAGCGAAATTACTCCACCATGGAGAAGGAAGCTCTAGCTGCATATTGGGCCATAAAGAAATTTGAAGCCCATCTGTATGGCCAACATTTTACACTGAGAACCGACCACCGACCTCTCCTATATTTACAGACTGCAGACAAGCTAAATCCTCGCCTGAAAAGGTGGGCACTTTACCTGAATCTTTTTAAATTCACTGCCCAACATGTTCATGGCAAGGACAATGACCTTGCTGATCTACTAAGTCGATGGTCGTTACCCTCAAATGAGGAAGCTGGAGCTGTTAGCCTAAATTTGACTAGTCAGTAAAGATTACTTCTCTAATGTGTTGTTTATTTTTTAGGTTTATCTTTTATGTCTTTAATACTGTACTGTACTTGTTTATTTTAGCGTACAAACGTTACTCCTAATGGAAGACGAAAAAGGTGAAGAATAATTCTTTGATCATAGTTTTATATTTCCCTTTGTGGGACTCTGAAAGCCAGAACATGGCGGAAACATTTTAGTTTAGTGTTGAATAGCTGAAACTGTTTTAAATCCAGTCGCCAATTTTAATGACGACTTGGTTCAAATTTTTCATTTGCGTATACTGTATTTTTTTTTGTATATTATATTATTGCTTTCTTGCATGTGAAGCATTCATAAACTTAAATATTGATATTCACTGATATATAATTGTGATTTAATTTTCTTAAAATTTGAATTTGATCACATTTCTTTTATGGTTTGCATGTCATTTAATGATTTGTTTATTAGACTTGTTCACTTTTCCTAATAGTATGATATGTTCCAGTGGTGGATCCCATTCTTATTGTTCATTTGATCTTTTCCATGAGAAGGATATCTCATCCCTCATAATAGCACTGAAGTCACCGTAACTTCCTCTGTTCTTTTTTCGCCTTCTGTAGTAGAATTTTGCTAAATCAATATTCTCTAGAAAGGGCCTTTGTGACAGAGTGTTTTGCTCAAAGTCACCAGAGGCTGTTAGATGCCTTATTAAGTAAATTAGTAACTTAACTGTTATTTTCTAACTAAAAAAAATAATTCCCACTTCTTGACTTTTGCAGATTATGATTATTTGCAATTTATATTTTAGCTTATAGCTAATTTTAAATATACCTTATTTACTCTTCTTGTACGTGTAGAAGTATAGCCCCGATATAAAGGCTGCTCCTATTTTCCGTCTGCTACGAGCCAAAAACATTCTGGAGATTGTTTACCAGTAACCTAACTTTTCATTATTATTCTCGTTTTATTTTATTTGCTTCCACTTGTTGCACTTAAAAATACTGTCTCTCCCTTGCATCTCTGCTATAATTGCTTGCCAGGGACCACCACTAAAATAGTCCTTAAATGATATCAGAGCCAGTTACTGCTCTAGGAATGTATCCTACAGATGAACTCACCAGGAGGGACAATGAGGCCTCCTCCGTTGGCACCCAAATTTCCAAGAGGCAACATCTCGCCTGAGCAGTCTAAGTTTATTTCAAACCTTATTTACGTGGCATCTTCACAGGAATTCATCTGGCACAACAAGGTGAGGGATAGCGTATGGTAAAGCTCGTCGGTCAAGCAAATTGGTTTTTCGAGAATTAGTTACATTCGTTACTGGTTAAATCTTACGAATTTTTTCTCAGATGCCATTCCCATACAAACTAAATTTTGTAGATTACCTAACTGGAATCTCACATGCCAAAGTTAATTCCTTAATCTGGAAATTACAGCTGATAAACATTGCTAAGAAGTTTCTTTTCATTGACTGTAATAAACGAAAATCTCATCCTCTGAAGACTGGTTATGAGCCCGTAAAAATCTATCCCTTTTCCTAATAAATTCTAATTTCATTTCACCTTTTTCTATCATCGTAAATAAAGTGTTTTACGTCAAAAACTCGTCAATAAAGCTATTTGCTATATAAATTGCAAATAATTAATCATTTAGCTAAAGTGTTTTTATGCTATAAACTGCAAATAATTAAAAGGTAATTTTACCCTGTTGGCTTTGCAAATATTTTCTGTTAACCACAATTTAATGAATGCATACTGTATTTATCTTGCTAATTCTTCATATGTTGGGGATAAAGTGTTTTGAGTTATAAGTTGCAAATACCCCAAAAGGTGGTTTTGCACCATCTTTTTTTTTCATTGCAAACCGTTCTTGATAACCAAAAGTGAATGAATACTGTATTTATCTCGTAGATTCTTCCTTTATCCTAAATAGAGTGTTTTACCATATTAATTGAAAATCAGTAATAAGCATTGCAACTTTTGTGGTTGCCCACAATTTAAGGAATACATACAGTACTGTATTTGTCTTGCTTATTCTTCATTTATTGTGAATAAATTGTTTTCCTTTAAAACCAGTAAAGAATTAATGGTTTGTATGCTATTATGGTAGCATAAATATTTCTGGTTAGCTGTGAATAACCAATATATTTTCATCCAGTAGAATGACATTGGAAACTCATTATATGTGTGCTCATGCTTTCAGTTTCCCATTATAAACAGTGTGTCATTTCTGTTTTTGAAATTGCAGTGTCCTGTATTCTACTCTGCCTGTGTGACAGAGGTAATCGTCGAGTTGAGGCCAAAGTCTTGGCATACGTCCGTGGTGCCGGGAAACGAAATCGTGCTTACCACCTCCGGGATTCGAGGCAGCATTTCATAAAATTTAATTTGAGAAATTTAATTCAATTCTTTTAATGTCATTGCATTTCCAAAAGTAAAAGAAAGTTGAATTCTGAGTTTCATTTAACAGACTAATGGTAAAAGAGATGGGGTGTTCAAGTACAAATATCTGTCCTGTCTGTTTGTGAGCTCTTAACCGAGCTTGGTACTTTGAGTTCCCTTAGTTAAACAGAATCTTAACAACACTCAACCATCCTAACCCCAACAATGTCTTTGCCGATGATTCTACCCTTCACTTTTCCTCTGCCTTTTCTTCACAACCTTCATCTGTTACTCGTAATCAATCTCGTTACTCTCTTTCTTCTACTCTTAACTCCGATTTGCAGAAGGTATCTGAGTGGGGCACTCAAAATTTAGTTAAATTCAATGCCTCCAAGATACAGTTTCTGGCTATCTTTTTATCGTCTCCTCCTGATAACCCTATTGTCTTCGAAACTACTGAAAATTACCCTCTTAATTCTATCAACATATTAGGAATCCATATAGCCTCTAACTTGTCTTGGAGGAATCACATAATCCAAATTTCTAAATCTTCATCCAAAAAATTGGGGGTTTTGTTTTGTTTTCGTCATTACTTTTCCTCTTTACAGTTACTTAAAATTTATAAAGGTTTTATCCGTCCTTGCTTAGAATACTGCTCAAACATCTGGGGTGCTTCTTCTTATAATTATCTCATTGATAGGGTTGCATCTAAGCCAGTCAGACTCTTTACTGACCCTTCTCTTACTTCTAATCTGGATTCTCTCTCTCTTCACCATAAGGTATCTTCCTTTTCTCTTTCATTCGCTACTACTTCCATCGCTGCTCTGATAAGTTGGCGAGTTGCAGCCCTCCCCCACTGCCGAGGCCGAGTAACACTCGCCAAGCAGCCTCATCTCACAGGTACTGTGTGGAGATTAGTAGGTCATTGATTGGTCGGCGCAGCCACTGCTTCTTCCCATCTACCTCCAGAATCTGGAACTCTCTTCCTCCTTCTGTCTTTCCTAATTCTTATGACCTATCATCCTTCAAAAAGCAGACCTATCGTCACCTCAGGGCCTAGTCCTCCATATCTCTGGGTCCTCTTTACTTTGACTGTTATTTCTGTCTGTCGTGTTCCTTTGTGTGATATTACCTCATCTCTGCTTTGTCCTTAACCTTTTTCTTTTTCTATGTCTTGGTGTTTTTTCGTACCCAGGCCTTTATTGCTTAGGGCATTTTTTGCCTGTCCCAGTGTCACACTATTAAAAACAAAGCAAAAACACTATCACTAACTATTCTCTATTTACCTTGGCTGTTTCCCCTTTAATTGGGGGGTAGCCGACATCAAAAAGAGGAAACAATAAGGAGATTAGTTTGCTCTATGGGCAATGACAAGGAAGCTAGCGACCGTTCAGATGGCACTGCTGGAGTGTCACAGCCCATCCTCCAAGCTCTTCCACAACCTGTGTCGCTTCACAACTGCCAACTCCCCTACTGCCCCTACCACAGGGCTACCTCTGTAAGATGCAGCTCCGTGGTAACAGCAGATGCCCATCAGAGCTCTGTCACAATCGCTCGCCACTCATTCCTATTCCAAGCACACTCTCTTGCTTCCCTCACATCCATCCTCCTATCATTCAGGGCTCTCCTTACTCCATCCATCCACCCAAACCTAAGCCTCCCTCTAGCATTTCTCCCATCAAATCTTGCATTCATCACCTTTTACAGCAGTCTTTCATCATCCATCCTTTCCACATGGCCAAATCATCTCAGAACATTCATATCTACCTTGGCTGCAATTTCTCTTTCCACACCCGCTCTTGCTCTCACCACTTCATTCCTAACCCTATCCAACCGAGATACTCCATTCATTATCCTCAGGCATTTCATCTCAAACACATTTAGTTTCCATCTCTCACTTACTTTCATACCCCATAACTCTGATCCATACATCACAATTGGCACAACCACTTTCTCATACAAAACTTTCTTAACATTCATTTCCAACCCTCTATTCTTCATCACTACTTTCAATGCACCCAACACTTTACACCCTTCATACACTATGTGACACACATCTGCTTCCACTCCACCTTTTGCAGCTATGATCGAGCCGAAATACTTTAACTGATCAAGTTCCTCAAGTGTCTCTCCATTCAACATAACATTCAATCCAGCACCATATTCATTTCTTGTACACCTCATAACATCACTCTTTCCCACATTCACTCGCAACTTCCTTCTCTCACACACCATTCCAAATTCTGACACTAACTGACACAGCTTCTCCTCTGAATCTGCCACCACCACAGCATCATCTGTAAACAGCAACTGATTCAGCTCCCACTCGTTACATCCCCATCTACCATTCTCAAACCTCGACCATGCACTCGCTCATTCACCTCTCTTACGACTCCATCAATATACAAATTGAAAAGCCATGGTGACATCACACATCCCTGTCTCAGTCCCACATTCAATGAAAACAACTCACTCACTTCATTCCCTACCCTAACACAATCTCTACTGCCCTCATACAAACTCTTCATTGCATGCAACAATTTACCATTAATTCCAAATAATCTCTAAACATTCCACATTGCCTCTCTATCAACTCAATCATAAGCTTTCTCCAGATTCAAAAATCAAAATACACATCCTTACCCTTTGCTAAATATTTCTCACATAACTGCCTAACTATAAAAATCTGATCTATACAACCTTTACCTCTCCTAAAACCACCCTGCACTTCTGCGATCACATTTTCTGTCTTATCCCTAATCCTAATAACCAGTATCCTACCATACACTTTTCCTACCACACTCAACAAACTTATACCCCTAAAATTACTGCGTTCATACACATCTCCTTTACCTTTGTATAGGGGCACTATACAAGCGATCACCCAGTCCACTGGCACCATTGACAACATAAAGCATATATTATACAGTCTCACTAACCATGCCAATTGCATTCACACCACCTTCTTTCAATATCTCCGCTCTCACACCATCCATTCCAGGTACTTTAACTGCTTTCGCTTCATACAATGCCCTTTTCACCTCCTCTATTGTAATCTCTCTCTCATTTTCATCTCCCATTACTGGCACTTGAACACCCCCCACTGCCACTATAACTGCCTCTCTATCTTCATCAAAATTCAGCAAGTACTCAAAATATTCTGTCCATCTTTCCCTTGCATCGTTCCCTCTTAACATCTGTCCATTCACATCTTTCACGGTCTCTTCCATCCTCGATCCACCCTTCCTTACTCTCTTCACTTCTTTCCAAAATTTCTTTTTATTCTCCTCATATGACCTACTAAAATCCTGTCACCACCTAACATTTGCCAACCTCTTCTCTTCCTCTACCTTCCGCTTGGTTTCCACATTTTTCTCCCTATATCTTTCATACTTCTCCCTACTTTTACACTGCAGCCATTCCTCAAAAGCACTCTTTTTCTCTTCCACCTTCATTTTCACCCCTTCATTCCACCACTCGCTGCCCCTCCTCATACCACCTCCAACAAACCTCTTTCCACACACATCACTTGCATGTCCAAGAAAACATTCTTTCATCAACCCTCATTCCTCCTCTAACTCCCCAAGTTCTCTTTCATTCACCCTGTCATATGCCACATTTAACCTGTCCTGATATTCCTGTCTCTTCTATGTCTTTTTCAACTCTTCCACCTTCACCATTTTCCTTCTACATCCCCTAAATCTATTTCCCCACTCTTTTGCTACTACCATTTTTGCTTCACCAAAAAATTGATCAGACATCCCAGCAGCCACACTCCTAAATGCATGCACATCTTTCACTCTACCAATCATGCTCTTTGCTCTTCTTCTTTCTCCGACCTTATTAATCCCACTGAATAGCAGGTCGGCTGCTCGAGTCAACTTCCTCCACTTGTTCCTATCCCTTGCATCTCCCTCCTCCAATCCAACTTCAACCATATCCCTCCCCACCACGTCCATCCATATGATCCGCTGGCGCCCCACACTCCTTCTCCTTATCACTGGCATGTTCTTAGCTCTCCTGATTGGTTCCTCCTCCCCTCTTCTTACTACATGGCCATAGTATCTCAGACGAGCTTCCGTAGTCTTCTCCATGACATAACAAATTCCACACATCCTTCTTATATCTCTACTCTCTTTCGTCTCCAGTAATGATATTCCAGCAATCCATCTAACCATCCTCATTTCTGTTCTCTCGAACAGTCCCTCCTCTCTCCTCCTAAGTGACCAAGCTTCTGCCCCATATAGCAGTACAGGCCTGACCACTGTCTTGTATATCTTCATTCTAAGTTTTAACGGCATTTTCTTATCTAAGATAACTCCAGTCACTTCTTTCCATTTTCGCCATGTTTCCTTCATTCTCTATCTCACTGCTTTCTCCGTACCTCCCTCCTCCGTTAATACTGATCCCAAGTAGTTAAACTCACTTCTTTGACTTAGCACTGTACCGTCTTCCATTTGGAGGTTTACCTCTTCCTCACCTCCTTTACTACTAACCATTAGCTCTGTCTTTCCTGGGTTTAATTTCAATCCTTTCTTTTCGAGGGCCCTTTTCAATGCTAAAAACCTTTCTTGCAGTTCATCTTCTGTGTCAGCTATAATGACTAAATCATCGGCAAGCATCAGTTCCCACAGCTCTTCATTATTTCTTAACTCTCTTGTTAAAGTGTCGATAACAACGAGGAACAAGAAAGGACTCAGAGCTGATCCCTGATGGAGGCTGACCTCCACAGGGAATACCTCAGTCTCCCCATACTTTGTCTGTACGGTGGTTCCCACCCCCTCATACATTATCTTCACTATTCTTACTACCTTCTCTGGTAATCCTATCTTTCTCAAACACCAATACACAACCCTTCTCGGTACCCTATGATACGCCTTTTCGAGATCCACAAAACACATGTAAACTTTTCTGTTTCCTTTTAAATACTTTTCTTGGACTTGATGTACCATAAAAATTGCATCCACTGTGCTCTTTCCTTTCATAAATCCAAACTGCTGTTCATGTATATCTATCAAGACTCTCAACCTACCTTCTACTAATCATTCCAATATTTTAAATACATGCTCCAAAAGCTTTATTCCCCTGTAGATCCCACAATCTAACACGTCTCCTTTCTGTTTATATATTTTAATCATCCAACTATCATTCCAGTCCCTTGGCATTTCCTCTACATCCCAGATCTTATCCAACAGTGTATGCACCCACTCTTTTCCTAGATTTCCCAAAGCTTTGATCATTTCTATTGTTACCTCTGACTTTCCTGCAGCTTTATTTGATTTTCCTTTCTTTATAGCATTTTCTACTTCTCTTTCACGGGTGTTTGCTATCGGTCCTTCTACTGGAGGGACATTTTCTAGTTCTTCACAATCGTTTTCAGTGTTTAAGAGATGTGAAAAATATTCTTTCCACCTTCTCTTGACTTCTTCCTCTATTAGGATATTTTCATTTTCATCTTTTATGATTCCTACTTCTCTTACATCCTGCCAGTTTTTTCTTCTCGATTCCGCAATTTTGTAAATCATCTTTTCTCCCTCTGGTGTTCCCATCATCTCATACCACTCTCTCTTTGCTTCTCCCTTTGCAATGGCTACCATTCTTTTTGCTACTCTTATATCTCGCTCTTATATCTACTCTTATATCATGTTCTTTGATACCAACACATAATCCATCAATGCTCTTTCTTTCACTCTTCCATTTTCCACTCTCATCCATGTATACTTATATATTAACTTCTTGAAAAAACTATTACCTATCACCAACTCTTGCTCCACACACATATCTAACAGTCTCTCGCCACTCCCATTTCTACCTGGTACCCCATACTTTCCTTCAACACTTTCTACCTCACCATCACCCACTCTGGCATTCAAGTCACCCAACACAACTACATAGTTCCTTCTACTCAGACCACCCACACACCTAGTTAACTCATTCCAGAATTCATCCTGCTCTTCCTCACTTCTCTCACATCATGGCCCATATGCACTAACAAAAGCCCAACATTCCCTTCCTATTCTAGCCCTCACCCACATCAGCCTAGATGACAGTTCTTTCCATTCCTCTACCTTATTTACCATCCATTCACTCAGCAATAATGCCACACCTTCTCTCGCTCTCCCCCTTTCATCCCCAGACACCCTACCTGTCACATCACCAAATGCCACTTCTCCTTTTCCTTTCATCTTCGTCTCACACAATGCCAATACATCCATCCTCCTCCTACCAAACATATATCCACTCTCACATCTTTTGCTCTCTATCGTACTACAACCACGCACATTTAGACACCCCAAAACTAGAGTTTGGGGGGAGGTTATTCTCCCCTCTACTCCCCTTCTTCTTTGACGTCTCGCAGGAGGTTGATACAAGGGGGGAATTCCTAGTCCCCCAGCCCCGTCCACTTTTAGTCACCTCTTACGACACGCAGGGAATTCGTTGGGGCTATTCTTTGATGCTGTGCCCGCCACCACAGGGCACTATCACTAAACATGAAACACGAAAATACTATCAGTAATGCACTAAGACTAACAATAAAACAGTATCACTAACATAATCACTATCATTAAACACTAACACTAACACAAAACACTAACTCTAACACGATACTCTAAGCACTAAGCATGAAACACGAAGCATGCAACATGAACTTTGAAACACTAAACACAAAACACAAAACTCTTAAACACTTAAACACTTAAGCGCTAACACCAGAACAATACCACTAACCATTCCATTTTCCTTGGTTGTTTCCCCCCAATTTGGGGGTAGCCGACATTAAAAAAGACACACTAAGACACTAACCCTAAAATGCTGACACTAAAACACTAACACTAAAACACTAGCACTAAAACACTATCTCTAACACTAACACTAACAATAACAGTATCACTTAGCACTAACGCTAACACAAAACACCAAGCACTTAACACAATGAACTAAGCACTAAGCACTAAACACAAAACGCGAGGCATGATATAAGAAACACGAAACACCAACAGTATCACTAAACACTATGCACTAAGCACTAATACTAAGTACTAAACACTCACACTTACACTAACACTATGCACGAAACATGAAATATTAAGACTAAGCACTAACACTAAAACAATCACATCAAATACTAAGCACTAACGCTAAAGCACTAATACTAAAACACTAATACTATCATTATAGCTATCACTAACACTAAGCACGAAACACGAAATACGAAGCACAAAACACTAAACACTAAGCACTAAACACTAGACAATAAACATTAAACACGAAACAAGAAGCGCGAAGTACATAGCACATAGTACGAAGCACATAGTACTAGCGCTATCAATAGTACTAGCCCTAAAGCATTAATACTAAAATTAACACTATCACTAATACGAAGCACTACTAAACACTACATACGAAACACGAAGCATGAAACACGAAACACTAATAGTATTACTAAACACTATGCACTAAACACTAAATGCAATCACTAACTCTCTGCACGACCCATGAAATATTAGCACTTAGCACTAACACTAGAGCACAAACACTAAAACACTAACACTATTACTAAGCACTAAATACGAAACATGAAACACGTAGCACATAGCACGTATCACTACAGCTAACAAGAAGCACAAAGTAGTTAGCACGTAGCATGTAGTACTAACACTAACACGAAACACTATGCACTAACGCTATGCACTAAACACTATTGCTATCACTAACACTATGCAAGAAACACGAAACATTAACACTAAGCACTATTATTAAAGCACTTACACTATCACTCTAACACTATGGCATAGTAAGGGCAGCATATGCTCTCTTAACAAATGTACGGGTAACCTTCAGGCACATGGACAAGGAAATGTTCAGAAATATTTATGTAACCTATGTGAGGCCAAAACTTGAATATGCAGCCCTCTTTTGGAATTCGCACTTGAAAAAGCACGTAGCTAAGCTTGAAAAAGTTCGAAGACATGCCACGAAACTAGTGCCAGAAATACGCAATCTCAGTTATGATGAGAGTCTGGCTGAGGGAATTAGACTTACCATCACTCGAAGCTAGAAGATTGAGGGGGGATATGGTGACAGTCTTTAAATTTCTCCATAGTTATGATAGAGTGGATAGGGGTCGATATTTTGATATGGCTGGCTCTAGAACTAGAGGTCATAGTTTGAAGCTTCGTAAGAAAACTTCTTTGCAGGATGTAAGGAAGTACTTTTTTTTTTTTAGTGTAATAGTAGTTGATAATTGGAATTGGCTAAGCGAGGAGGTAGTTAATGCTAACTCAATCCATAGTTTTAAGAACAGGTATGATAAGTATCACTAAGTACAAAATGAAACCGGTCAGGAGACGGGAAGATACGAGCTTTGGGCTCTTTCCCATAAGCACAATTAATAACATTTACATAATCGCTATTACCAACACTAAACTATCACGAAACACAAGACATTAAACATAAAGCACCCAGTACAAACACTAAAACACTGGCACTAAAATACTAACACTAAAACACTATCACTATCTCTATCACCAACACTAAAGACTAAACCCTAAACACGAAGCACTGAAACACGAAACACTATCACTAAAACACTAACATAAAAACACTAACACTAAAATACTAACACTAAAACACTCTGACTATACACACTATTACTAAACACAATCACTAAACACTATCACTAAACACTATGCACTGACACTAAGCAATAACACTATGCACCAACACTAATGCTCTCATTAACACTATCACTAATACCATCACTAAACATGAAACACGAAAACACTATCAGTAAAAAACTAAGACTAACACTAAGCACTAACAATAAAGCACTATCAATAACATAATCACTATGACTAAACACCAACACTTAACACAAAACACTAACACAAAGCTCTAAGCACTAAGCACGAAACACGAAGCATGCAACATGAACTATGAAAAACTAAACATGAAACACAAAACTCATAAACACTTAAGCATTTAAGTACTAACACTAAAACATCACCACTAGAACTAACTATAAATACAAAAACACTAACCCTAAAATGCTAATACTAAAACACTAACACAAAAACACTAACACTATCACCAACACTAGCACGATCACTAACACTACAGTATAACTTAATACTAACACTAACAAAAAAGACTAAGCACTAAACACTAATCACAAAGCACTGAGCACCAAACGCGAAGCATGAAATAAGAATACCGAAACACTAACAGTATCACTAAAGATTATGCACTAAACACTAATACTAATTACTAAACACTATCATAAACACTAACACTATGCACGAAACATGAAATATTAATACTAAGCACTAACACTAAAACACTAAAACACTCACATTAAACACTAAGTTCTAACACTAAAGCACTAACACTAGAACACTAAAACACTCACATCAAACACTAAGCACTAACACTAAAGCACTAACACTAAAACACTAACAATACAACACTAACAATACAACACTGATAATACAACAATAACACTATCATTATGGATATCACTAACACAAAACACGAAAAACGAAGCACAAAACACTAAACACTAAGCACTAAACACTAGACAGTAAACATTAAACACTAAACATGAAGTGCGAAGTACATAGCACATTGAACGAAGCACATAGCACTAGCACTATTACTAGCCCCAAAGCACTAACACTATAACTAACACTATCACTAGCACTAATGCGAAACACTAATAAACGCTAAATATGAAAAACGAAGCATGAAACACGAAACACTAACATTATCACTAAACACTAACATTATCACTAAACACTAACAGTATTACTAAACACTATGCACTGAACACTAACACTAAACACTAAACACAATTACTAAGTCTATGCACAAAACATGAAATATTAACACTTAGCACTAAGCACTAACACTAGAGCACAAACACTAAAACACTAACAGAAGTACTATCACCAAAACTATCACTATCACTAAATACTAAATACGAAAAACGAAACACGTAGCACGTAGCTTGTATCACTACAGCTAAGAAGAAGCACAAAATAGTTAGCACATAGCACGTAGTACTAACACGAAAGACTATGCACTAACTCTATGCACTAAACACTATCACTATTACTAACACCATGCACGAAACACGAAATATTAACACTAAGCACTATCAATAAAGCACTAACACTATAACACTAACACTATCACCAACACTAACACTATCACTAAAACTAAACACGGAACACGAAACTTGAAACATGAAACATGAATCACATTGCATGTAGCATGTAACACATAGCACATTGCACTAACACTATACACGAAACACGAATCATTAACACTAAACACTTAGTACTAACACTAAACACTTAGTACTACCACTAAAACACTAACACTTAGTACTAACACTAAAACACTAACACTAAAATACTAACACAAAAAACTAACACTAAAACACTATCACTGTCACTTTATCACCAGCACGAAAGATTAAGCACTAAGCACAAAACACTCTAACTAAAACACCGTCACTAAAACACTAATGCTAAAACACTAACACGAAAACACTAATACTAAAATACTAACACTAAAAATCACTAAGACTAAAACACTATCACTAAACATAATCACTAAACATTGCACTAACACTATACACGAAACACGAATCATTAACACTAAACACTTAGTACTAACACTAAACACTTAGTTCTAACACTAAAACACTAACACTAAAATACTAACACTAAAAACTAACACTAAAACACTATCACTGTCATTTTATCACCAGCACGAAAGATTAAGCACTAAGCACGAAACACTCCATCTAAAACACCGTCACTAAAACACTAATGCTAAAACACTAACACGAAAACACTAATACTAAAATACTAACACTAAAAATCACTAAGACTAAAACACTATCACTAAACATAATCACTAAACACTATCACTAAACATGAAGAACTAATACTATGCACTAACACAAAAGTTCTCGCTAACATTATCACTAACACTGTCACTAAACATGAAACATGGAAACACTAACACTAAGCCCTAACACTGAAACACTAACACTAAAACACTATCACTAACATAATCACTATCACTAAACACAAGCACGAAACACGAAGCATGCAATATGAACTATGAAGCACTAAACACGAAACACAAAGCTCTTAAACACTTAAACATTTAAGCACTAACACTAATACACTACCACTAACACTAACTATAAACACAAAAACACTAACCCTAAAATGCTAAAACTAAGACACTAACACTAAAACACTAGCACTAAAAAACTAAAACTATCACTAACACTAGCACTATCACTACCACTAACACTACAGTATAACTTAATACTAACACTAATAGAAAACACTAAGCACTAAACAATAAGCACTGAACACGAAACGAGAAGCATGAAACAAGAAACACGAAGCACTATTCACTAAACACTAATACTAAATACTAAACACTATCACTAACACTGTACACAAAACATGCAATATTAACACTAAGCAATAAGTCTAAAACACTAAAACACTCACATCGAACACTAAGCACTAACAATAAAGCACTAACACTAAAACACTAGCACTAAAACACTAACACTATCATTATAGCTATCACTAACACTAAACATGAAACATGAAATACGAATCACAAAACACTAAGCACTAAACACTATACAATAAACACTAAACACGAAGTGCGAAGTATGTAGCACTTAGAACGAAGCACGTGGCACTAGCACTAGTACTAGCCCTAAAGCACTTACACTAAAAGTAAGACAATCACTAGCACTAATACAATGCACTACTAAACACTAAATACGAAACACGAAGCATGAAACACGAAACACTAACAGAATCACTGAGCATTAACAGTATCACTAAACACTATGCACTAACATTAAACACTAAACACAAGCACTAACTCTATGCGCGAAACATGATATATTAAAACTTAGCACTAAGCACTAACACTAGGGCACAAACACTAAAACACTAACACTAGCACTATTACTAACACGATCACTAAACACTAAATACGAAACACGAAAGACGTAGCACGTATCACTACAGCTAACAAGAAGCACAAGTAGTTAGCACATAGCACGTAATATTAACACTAACACGAAACACTATGCATTAAGACTATGCACTAAGCACTATAATATATCACTAACACCATGCACGAAACACGAAATATTAACACTAAGCACTAACACAATAACAGTAACACTATCACCAACACTAACACTATCATTAACACTAAGCACGAAACACGAAATTTGAAACATGAAGCACATAGCACGTAGCATGTGGCACGTAGCACATTGCACTAACACTGTACACGAAACACGAAACATTAACACTAAGCACTTAGTACTAACACTAAAACACAAACACTAAAATACTAACACTATCACTATCTCTATCACCAACACTAAAGACTAAACATGAAACACTAGTACTAAAACACCACCACTAAAATACTAACAGAAAAATACTAGCACGAAAATACCAACACTAAAATACTAACACTAAAAAACTAAGACTAAAATACTATCACTAAACACAATCACTAAACACTATCACTAAACACTAAGCACTAACACTAAGCAAAAACACTATGCACTAACACTAATGCTCTCACTAACACTATCACTAAACATGAGACACGAAAACACTATAACTAACATAATCACTATCACTATACACTAACAATAAAAGAAAACACTATCATTAACACGAAACTTTAAGCACTAAGCACGAAATACGAAGCCTGCAACATGAACTATGAAACACTAAACATGAAACACAAAACTCTTAAACACTTAAACATTTAAGCACTAACACTAAAACTCTACCACTAACACTGACAATAAACACTAATACTAAGCACTAAACACTAACTCTGTCACTCTCACTATCACCAGCCAATAACCTTAACACGAAGCATGAAATATTAACACTTAGCACTAATACTAGAATGCTAACACTAAAACACTAACACTGAAAATTAAGCACTAACACTAAAACAGTAACACATCACTAACACTATCACTAAGCACTAACACGAAACTCTGAACATGAAACACTAAACACTAAATACGAAGCACGAAGCATGCAGCACGAAACACGAAACATGAAACACTAACTCAAAGCATTATTATTAGGCATTAACACTAAAACACTAACACTAAGCACTAACACCACCACTATTACTAAGTACTAACACAAAAGACGAAACATTAATACTAAACACCAACACTAAAGCACTAACACTAACACTAAAACACTAACTCTGATATGCTAACACTAACACTTGCACTAACATTTACAGAATCACTTAACACTAACACTAACAGAATCATTTAACACTAACACAAATAACTAAACACGAAACATGAAACACGAACACTAACAGTATCACTCATCACTAAACACTAGGCACAAAGCACTAACACTAAACACTCTCACTAATAGTATCACTTAGCACTGTGCACTAAGCACTAATACTAAAACTAACACAAAACACTACTAAGCGCTAAATACCAAACACGAAGCATGAAATACGAAACATGAAACAATACACTAAGCAAACACAAAGCATGAAATACGAAACATGAAACAAAACACTAACAGTATCACTAAACACTATGTACTAAAAACTATCACTAATTCTATACATAAAACATGAAACATTAACACTTAGCACTAACACTAAAGCACAAACGCTAACACTATCACTAAACACTAAATACGAAAGACGTAGCACGTATCACTAACCTAACCAAAACAGATATTTGGTTATAAAGAATATATATCATATGCTCCCGAATACCAACAATACTTCTGAGAGAACTAGTTCTGACAGAACTAGGCTTTGGCCTTTGTTTACCAACAAAGGTTCCAGCCAATGAGAGAGAGAGAGAGAGAGAGAGAGAGAGAGAGAGAGAGAGAGAGAGAGAGAGAGAGAGAGAGAGAGAGAGAGAGAGAGAGAGAGAGAGAGAGAGAGAGAGAGAGAGAGAGAGAGAGAGAGAATAGTGAGGTAGGCGGAGCTTTATCGGCGGATCAATCACTGAGCTAGGGGACAGGATGAAACAGCACGCATTCACCTGCAGCCAGCCGCTCCCAAGGTTTCACACTGTGATGGTTGATGGTCTGTGGTAGGCAGTGTTAGGCGACTCTTGAACTTCACAGGGAGAGGACAATGCCGTTAATATTAAAGCTGAAGATCGACTAACGTAGGTTTTGTTGTTTTGTTGTTTGAGGTTAAAGCCAACCTTGTGTTGGCACGGGCCCTGAAGGCTACCCTTACATTTGCTAAGAAAGCATATGCTGCCCCTACTATGCCATTTATATGCATTTATGGAGACAAATCGGCTTGTATTTTCACTCCTAGATCTCTCTCATTCTCTGTCTCTTGAAGTTGTACTCCTGCCACCGAGTAGTCAAGCTCGGGCCTTCTTGCACTTGCATCCATTCTCATTACCTTACATTTTAAAGTAATGAATTTCATCAGCCACTTTTCTGACCACTCATGCAGACTCTTTAGATCTTCCTGAAGTTCTCTATCATTGTTCTCGTTTCTTACTTTTTCACAATCTTTGCATAATCTGCAAACATATTCATGAATGAATTTACACGAACAAAACTGGCCCTTAAACTGAACCCTGTGGAACTCCGCTACTAACTCTTCTCCATTCAGACACTGAGTGTTTTACTCTAACCCTTTGTTTCCTTCCTTCTAAGTATGTTTTAATCAATTTCAAGACATTTCCACCTATTCTTGCCATTGCGTGCAGCTTCTTAATAGGTCTCCTGTGTGGGACAGTGTCAAATGCTTTCTGGAAGTCTAGAAATATGAAATCTGCCCAGCCCTCTCTTTCCTGTAAGATTTGGCTTACCTCATCACAAAATTTTAATAAGTTTATTACTGCTGATCTACCTTTCTCTGAAACCATGTAGTCTCACTGACAAAATGTTGAAGGATTCCAAGTGAAGAGAGATGTGTTTTCATACTAGTTTTTCCATAACTTTGCAAACTATGCTGGTCAAGGAAACAGGTTTATAATTTAAAGCCGTATCACATTCGCTTGTGGTGGAGTCAACAAGATTTCCAGAGATTTTTAGCATCCTTCTATTCCGGGTACTGGGAGCCATGAGTTGTGGACCTGCCAAGAATATAAAAAAAAAGGTAAAGTAAAGAGAGAGCAAAATCATACAAATATGGGGAGTGTGCGACTTGTCAAATGTAATGGAATAGCAAGAGATGTGTAATGAATACGCCAGAATATTCGGTGTAGATGTAGACATAAGGAAAGAACCTGGAACTGTCAGGACCATTTCAATTTTAATCTGTAATACCTTCAGTCATAGTATTTCAACGGACGGTTGGTGTCATGGCCAACCTACTGATCATAATATATGTATATATATATATATATATATATATATATATATATATATATATATATATATATATATATATATATATATATATATATATATATATATATATATATATATATATATATATATATATATATGGTGGCCGGCACAGCATCAAATAATAGCCCCAACGTATTCCCTGCGTGTCGTATGAGGTGACTAAAAGTGGTCGGGGCGAGGGGACTAGGAATCCCCCCCTTGTATTAACTTCCTGCGAGACGTCAAAGAAGAAGGGGGGTAGATGGGAGAATAACTTCTCCTCAAACTCTAGTTTTAGGGTGTTTAAATGTGCGTGGTTGCGGTACGATAGAGAGCAAAAGATGTGAGTATTGGATATCTGTTTGGTAGGAGTAGCATAGATGTATTGGCATTGTGTGAGACGAAGATGAAAGGAAAAGGAGAAGAGGCATTTGGTAATGTGACAGGTAGGGTGTCTGGGGATGAAAGGGGGAGAGCGAGAGAAGGTGTGGCATTATTGCTGAGTGAATGGATGGTAAATAAGGTAGTGGAATGGAAAGAACTGTCATCTAAGCTAATGTGGGTGAGGGCTAGGATAGGTATGGAATGTTGGGCTTTTGTTAGTGCATATGGGCCAGGATGTGAGAAAAGTGAGGAAGAGCAGGATGAATTCTGGAATGAGTTAACTAGGTGTGTAGATGGTCTGAGTAGAAGGAACTATGTAGTTGTGTTGGGTGACTTGAATGCCAGAGTGGGTGATGGTGAGGTAGAAGGTGTTGTAGGAAAGTATGGGGTACCAGGTGGGAATGAGAGTGGCAAGAGACTGTTAGATATGTGTGTGGAGCAAGAGTTGGTGATAGGTAATAGTTTTTTCAAGAAGAAGTTAATAAATAAGTATACATGGATGAGAGTGGCAAATGGAAGAGTGCAAGAAAGAGCACTGATGGATTATATTGGTAGCAAAGAGCCAGATTGGTGGAGTGAAAGATGCATTTAGGGGTGTGGCTGCTGGGATATCTGACCATTTTTTGGTTGAAGCAAAAGTGGTAGTAACAAAAGAGTTGGGAAATAGAGTGGGGGGATGTAGAAGGGAAATGGTGAAGGTGGAAGAGTTGAAAAAGCCAGAGAAGAGACAGGAATATCAGGACAGGTTGAAATAGGCATATGATAGGGTGAAAGAAAGAGAAGTTGGGGAGTTAGAGGAGGAATGGGGGTTGATGAAAGAATGTTTTGTGGGAAATGCAAGTGATGTGTGTGTGGAAAGAGGTTTGTTGGAGGTGGCATGAGGAGGGGCAGCGAGTGGTGGAATGAAGGGGTGAAAATGAAGGTGGAAGAGAAAAAGAGGGCTTTTGAGGAATGGCTGCAGTGTAAAAGTAGGGAGAAGTATGAAAGATATAGGGAGAAAAATGTGGAAACCAAGCGGAAGGTAGAGGAAGAGAAGAGGTTGGCAAATGTTAGGTGGGGACAGGATTTTAGTAGGTCATATGAGGAGAGTAAAAAGAAGTTTTGGAAAGAAGTGAAGAGAGTAAGGAAGGGTGGATCGAGGATGGAAGAGACCGTGAAAGATGTGAATGGACAGATGTTAAGAGGGAAAGTTGCAAGGAAAAGATGGACAGAATATTTTGAGTGCTTGCTGAATGTTGAGGAAGAAAGAGAGGCAGCTATAGTGGTAGAGGGGGGTGTTCAAGTGCCAGTAATGGGAGATGAAAATGAGAGAGAGATTACAAGAGAGGAGGTGAAAAGGGTATTGTATGAAGCAAAAACAGGTAAAACACTTGGAATGGATGGCGTGAGAGCGGAGATATTGAAAGAAGGTGGTGTGACTGCATTGGAATGGTTAGTGAGTGTTTAATATATGCTTTATGTTGTCAATGGTGCCAATGGATTGGGTGATTACTTGTATAGTGCCCCTATACAAAGGTAAAGGAGATGTGTATGAATGCAGTAATTTTAAGGGTATAAGTTTGTTGAGTGTGGTAGGAAAAGTGTATGGTAGGATACTGGTTATTAGGATTAGGGATAAGACAGAAAATGTGATCGCAGAAGTGCAGAGTGGTTTTAGGAGAGGTAGAGGTTGTATAGATCAGATTTTTATAGTTAGGCAGCAAGGTGAGAAATATTTAGCAAAGGGTAAGGATGTGTATTTTGCATTTTTGGATCTGGTGAAAGCGTATGATAGAGTTGATAGAAAAGCAATGTGGAATGTTTTGAGATTATATGGAATTAATGGTAAATTGTTGCATGCAAGGAAGAGTTTGTATGAGGGCAGTAGAGCTTGTGTTAGAGTAGGGAATGATGTGAGTGAGTGGTTTCCAGTGAGTGTGGGACTAAGACAGGGATGTGTGATGTCACCACGGCTGTTCAATTTGTATATTGATGGAGTCGTAGGAGAGGTGAATGAGCGAGTGCGTGGTAGAAGTTTGAGAATGGTAGATGGGGATGTAACGAGTGGGAGCTGAATCAGTTGCTGTTTGCAGATGATACTGTGGTGGTGACAGATTCACAGGAGAAGCTGTGACAGTTAGTGTCAGAATTTGGAATGGTGTGTGAGAGAAGGAAGTTGCGAGTGAATGTGGGGAAGAGTAAGGTTATGAGGTGTACAAGAAATGAAAATTATTCTGGATTGAATGTTATGTTGAATGGAGAGACACTTGAGGAGGTTGATCAGTTTAAGTATTTAGGCTCGATCATAGCTGCATACGGTGGAGTGGAAGAAGATGTGTGTCACAGAGTGAATGAAGGGTGTAAAGTATTGGGTGCATTGAAAGGAGTGATGAAGAATTGAGGGTTGGAAATGAATGTTAAGAAAGTTTTGTATGAGAAAGTGGTTGTGTCAACCGTGATGTATGGATCAGAGTTATGGGATATGAAAGTAAGTGAGATACGGAAACTGAATGCGTTTGAGATGAAATGCCTGAGGAGTATGACTGGAGTATCTCGGTTGGATAGGGTTAGGAATGAAGTGGTGAGAGCAAGAACGGGTGTGAGGAGAGAAATTGCAGCCAGAGCAGATATGAATGTTCTGAGATGGTTTGGCCATGTGAAAAGGATGGATGATGAAAGACTGCTGAAAAAGGTGATGAATGCAAGAGTTGATGGGAGAAATGCTAGAGGGGGGCCTAGGTTTGGGTGGATGGATGGAGTAAGGAGAACCCTGAATGATGGGAGGATGGATGTGAGGGAAACAAGCGAGCATGCTTGGAATAGGAATGAGTGACAAGCGATTGTGACGCAGCTCTGATGGGCATCTGCTGTTACCACGGGGCTGCATCTTACAGAGGTAGCCCTGTGGTAGGCTCAGTAGGGGAGTTGGCAGTTGTGAAGCGACACAGGTTGTGGAAGAGCCGGGAGGATGGGCTTTGGCACTCCAGCAGTGCCATCTACATGGTTGCTAGCTCCCTCGTCATTGCCCATAGAGCAAAGTAATCCCCTTATTGTTTTCTCTTTTTGATGTCGGCTACCACCCAATTAAAGGGGGAAAAAGCCAAGGTAGATATATA
>JAXCGZ010001262.1:0-5000 GCA_037179515.1 Halocaridina rubra
CTTTCAGTACAATGTCACGTATGATGTAATCATCTCCATAGACGAAATTGGCATGATCGAGTATTGGTCAGGTGGCCAGAATGACTATCAGACCCCTACATGCGTTAAATTTGAGTCTAAGCTGGGACACAGATTTGTTTGAATTCATTAAAAATAAGACTTATCCAAGATGTATGACGGTATCACCTCAGGGATCACATTTTGCCACCTTAGGTGCTGATAAGAAGGTTAGCATTTTAGCAAATATTCTTCCTGCATTTTCAAAATAATTTGGTTCTTACTGCTATCATGACTATTTGTAGAGATGCATAGAATAAATTAACCTTTTTATTTACAGGTTTCTTTGCTGAAGGGTCAATTCATATGTAATTAAGTTCTTTTTGTGTGTGTAGTTTTTATGTCATTGTGTTCAAATTGTACAATATACTATATGTCACCTATGGCTAATATACAGAGGGATCAATACTTAAACCATCAACTTCAATGTTTGCCATACTGTAATAAGTGCAAAAAATAATTTTCGCTGATACAGTTTTTATCTTTTACTGATTAACTGTCCTTACAGGTTCGTGTCTTCAAATTCCTCACTGGAAAACTGACCCGAGTATTTGATGAAAGTATACAGCATTACATTGAACTGCAGCAGAAAAAACAACAAATTCCCAACATGGAATTTGGTAGACGGTAAAGTTTAAGTCACTATTGTACGGTACTACTTAACTAATATTTTATGATAAGATGAGAACTATTTAAATATTAACATGTTCCTTTCATGTTAAACCACTCCTCATTTCAGTTGCCACAAATATGAATGCAATCTTATTTTTTTTAATGATTTAAACCTTTTTCTTTATTTTATTGAAAAGTAGAATATCCCACTAAACTAAGTGGCAATAGCTATAGCATATGAATTAGGGTACCAGGGCTTCAACATATTTTGTCATCCTCTCCTTGTCAACAATTCATTTTGTAATAAGTAAAAATAAGGGAGGAATGGATTGCAAACTCTCCACTCCCCTATTCCTTTCAGTCAGCCCTCATGACATGCGACAATACGATGTCCACATTCTCTCTTTCATACCACCAGGTATATCCCCTTATTTTTTATTTTGTTTCTCACAACACTTAGGAATACAAGGATGAAATTATTTTCTCCCCCCACCATTGTTTTAATCCATTTGAATAGTTCTAAGATATAAAACTCCTTAAAGCTCAGCAGCTAACTGCAGAACATAGGAGATTTAAGATATATGTGTTCATAATCAACTAATGAAGTTGTTGATTTTCATGGGACAAGGCAGCATGTGTGTGTGTGTGTGGGAAAAAAAAAAAAAAAAAAAAAAAAATATATTATATATATATATATATATATATATATATATATATATATATATATATATATATATATATATATATATATATATATATATATATATATATATAATATATATATATATATATATATATATATATATATATAATATATATATATATATATATATATAATATATATATAATATATATATAATATATATATATATATATATATATATATATATATATATATATATATATATATATATATATATATATATATATATATATATATATTATGCACACTGTATCCCCTCGCTATAGCGTGGTTCATCTATCGCGAATTCAGTGCATCGCGTTTTTTTTGGCGAGCTTTTTTTTTTCTGGGTATATGCGAGAATTTAAATATTAAAAAAATCAAAATTTTGAGTATTTTCATTATTTTATTGAATTATTTTGTTTTCATTATTTTATTGATAGAATAATGTATTTCCCAGCCTAAGAATAATAAAACAGTAAGAAATAGTAAAAACACATAAATTTAAACATGTAACTCTGCACCATGGTATCGGCGTATCGGAAAACGCAAAGGGTTCACACCTACGTGAGCTAGCATATACAGTATTAAAATTTCCAGTACAGTATTTTCATTATTTTATTGATAAAAAATTTTATTTCTTAGCCTAAGAATAATTAAACAGTAAAAAATAGTAAAAAACATAAATACTCACAGTATTGCACCATGTAAATACGATACCAGTATCAGCGTTTCGGAAAACGAAAAGGGTCGCTCGTACATATTAAAATTTCCAGTATTTTATTATTTTATTGATAAGTAAAGTATTTCCTAGCCTAAGAATAATCAAACAGTAAAAAATAGTAAAAAACATAAAGTTAAACATATAACTCACAGTATTGCAACATGTGAAATACTGTACGATAGCGTACACTGTATTGGCGTCTTGGAAAATGCAAAGGCTTGCACCTGCGTGAGATCGTTCATGGGATGCTATTGGCTGAAAGAGTGGGAGACGACGAATCACATAATTGTTTTTCTGTATGTTCTGTATCGTGGGGTCTGATTGGCTTTTTGATTGAAGCTTGGTTCTCCCACCATCTTCCATTGGTCTCGCCTTACCCGTTTAGTCTAACTCACATGTGCGCCGTTCGCATTGTGCTTCTTAATTCGTTGTGCTTGTGATTTTTTTTACTCACTTATTTCAACCTCTGCAATGCCTCCCAAGTGTCCTTCATCTTCTAAGGCTTCTGGTAGTGAGCCTAAGCAGCAAAGGAAGATATTAACCATAACAGATAAGGTAAAACTGTTAGATATGCTGAAAGAAGGAAGAAGGTTTCCGGATGTTGGCCGCCATTTTGGCCTCAACGAATCTACAGTTCGCTACATCAAAAAGGACGAGGCAGGTATTAGGAAAACAGCGACTATTTCATTAGTAAAACAGCGAAGAGAGTCGTAATACCCCACAATATGATAATAGTGCGGATGGAATATGCTTTGGCCCTGTGGATTGCTGATTGCAGAAAGAAGAACATCAGCGTAGACACCAATATCATACAAACAAAGGCGAAGAAGCTATACGATACATTCGCTGCAAACAAACCAAGGTCGACAGTGGCGACCTTGAAGAGGTGGAGAGAGAAGGAGATATCGACGACCCACAACCAGGACCCTCCAGCGATTCTCCACCGAGGAAACAATCTTTCGTGGCAAGCAAGGGATGGTTCGCCAAATTTCAAAACGCTATGACCTAAAGAGCATTTCGGTTTATGGCGAGGCTGCCTCTGCAGATACAGCTGCAGCTGAAGATTATGTGAACAATGATTTTACGAAAATTATCGCTGAAGGGGAATATGTTCCTGAGAAAGTGTTTAACATGGATGAGACTGGGTTATTTTGGAAGAGAATGCCGTCTCGCACTTTTCTCTTCAAGGGAGAAGCTAAAGCCCCAGGACTTAAAGCGCACAAAGACCGCGTTACCTTCATCATGTGCGGGAATGCTGCGGGCTTCATGTTAAAGCCCGGCTTATCTACAAGTCAAAGAACCCTAGGCTTTGAAGAATAAGAATAAGAATCTGCTGCCAGTGTATTGGATGCATAACCCTAAGGCCTGGATCACAAAAAACCTCGCATCGGACTGGTATCACCAATTCTTTATCCCTCAGGTCAAAATTTATATTGCGGAAAAGGGTCTTGAATTTAAAGTCCTTCTTTTGATGGATAATGCTGGTGGCCACGCAGCTAATCTCGAATATGATGGTGTTCAAGTAGAGTTCCTTCCACTGAATACGACATCACTGATTGAGCCTATGGATCAAGGCGTTATTCGTGCATTCAAGGCCCCTGTACACACGAAATGCCCTGGCGAACCTGGTTGAATCCATGGATTCGGACAAAGAATTACTAGTGAAGACTTACTGGTGCAATTACACGATTGCTACATGCCTTCAAAATATTCAGAATGCAATCAACGAGATAAAACGGCTACAATATATGCCAGCTGGAAGAAATTGTGTCCCGAAGTCATCTACGACTACAAGGGATTCGCTCCTGACAAAGTCCATAACTCGGCAGTTGCAAAATCTGTGAAGTTCGCTGCATTGCTAGGAGGAGAAGGCTTTAAAGATATGACTCATGAAGACGTGAATGAACTGATCGATTGCCACTCGCAGCCTTTGACTGATGAAGATTTGGAAGAAATGACAAAATCAGCGAGCGAAGAAGAGGAAGAACAACAACCAGAGGAAACGCACGAAGAAATCGAAGAACCTGGCCTTACACTCGAACGTCTGGCAGCCATGTATGAATATGTGAAAGCAGTGCAACAACTCTCGCAAGAACATGACGATAATATGGTTTGTTCAGTGACCTTCTGCAATCTTCTTGATGATGTCATGATTCCTTACAAGACCATCCTCCAACAAAAGAAGAAACAGTGACAGCAACTCCCCATTACCATGTTCTTCTCTCGCAAAAAGAAGCTGTAAAGCTGTCATTGGCTGCGGAATAATTTCCTTTGGAGTCTATACACTTCATCACCACCTCATTCATGGTAAGTTCACCTATCACGTTCATATATATTTATGCTTGCATGCTGTTATTTATAAAGTAAAGGGTAGTTTTTAGCAGTGCAGGGAGAGTTTATACAGTAAAGGTAAAAATAAATGTAAAATAGCTATGTATATGAGTATGTCACGTCATCATCACCTCATTCACGGTAAGTATACCTATTACTTTCATATAAATTTACACTTGCAAGCTGTTATTAATAAAGTAAAGGGTGGTTTTTTAACAGTGCAGGGAGGGTTTGTACAGTAAAGGTAAAAATAAATGTAAAATGCCTATGTATATAGGGTGATCCTACTTCTCGATAATTCACCTATCGCGGCGGTCCCGGAACCGAACCCCCGCGATAAACAAGGGCTTACTGTATATATATATATATATATATATATATATATATATATATATATATATAATATAATATATATATATATATATATATATATTATATATATATATATATATATATATATATATACACACAAGTTATTAATTTTTTGACCTTTCATTCAGATTGGCAGTGGAGAGAGACGTAGAGAAAGGTGGTGCGCTAGGAGTGTGTAATTTGGTGTATGATGAGAGTGGTCACTTTCTCCTGTATGCAACA